>SJYX01022420.1:388103-398350 GCA_006410675.1 Oreotragus oreotragus
TTTCTGGAGCAAAGAAGTACCCCATGTCTCCCTTGAGGCCTTACTTCCTGGATTCGCCTGCTGGAACACCCTCCCCTAGGCTTCCATGTGGCTTTCAAGTATTCCTGGTTAGGATTTTAAATACTTTTATTTTTCTTAATATATTTTTAAAAATTATTTTCTTCCCATAATTGGATTAAATTTAGTAGAAAATAACCCTTTTATAGCAAGGTTGGTAATATAAAATTGTGCCCCTGTGTAAGTACCTAGAAAGAATATAGGATACTGGTTGGTTACAAAACAGATATATAAAAATCAAGAGCTTGATTACATATCAACAGTATCTAACTATAACACATCTTGAAATTCACCTGTTCACAAGAGTAACTACAACCATAAAATACTCAGGGATATATTTAGTACGAGACTTTTTAAAAACAATGCTAAAACTTTAATTAAAGAAAAAGAAATTAAACAAATTTAAGTAGATAAACTACCTTGGTATTGAAAGAAAAACTTTTAAGAACATAAACTATAAATATGCTTCCTTTACAGTGGAGATGTCTGGGGGTATTTCACTGGCAAATTTGTAGTTATTATCAGATACTAGAACAAATAGTGTCTCACAAGTTCTGCAAAAGCAGATCCAGGTCTTGAGAGGCTTGAGGCTTACACACCTTGGGGAGAAGACTCTTATTTTCAGCGCAAAATTATAAATGTGAAAGTGCTAGGCCCTTCTAGGGGCTTTACAAATCCAATTCTACGAAATTGAAAGGTTTTAATGCTTGCTTTTTTTTACCTTCCCAGTCGATCTACCTCTAGTGTTATGAAATATAAAACTGAAGAACACAACATTCATCAAACCAGCATTCATTCTATCAAGTGCCAGTGGACAAAAGAGACACTTACAGGGTAAACCCAATAAGAGTACCACCAACAGATGCTCAGAGGTGCCAAAAATGAGAACTAGCCCTATCCCAAGGTAGGCATGGTTTCCCAGGTAGCAGAGTGGTAAAGAATCTGCCTGCCAATACAGGAGATACAAGAGATGCAGGTTCAATCTCTGGGTCAGGAAGGTCCCCTGGAGGAGGAAATGGCAACCCACTCTAGTATTCTCACCTGGAGAATTCCATAAACAAAGTAGCCTGGTGGGCTACAGTCCAGGGGGGTCACAAAAAGTCAGACATGACTGAGCGTGCGCACACACACGCACACACACACAAGGTATGCATTTCCCCTAGTGATCAGACTCCACAAATGCAACTAGACTACAAGGAGGAAATATCAATTTAAAGAACGAAATCACCTGTGCTTAGTGACTTACTAGGAAAATGAAATGGCTATGCTTATTGAAAAAAAAAGTCTGTATTTGGGAAATGCCAGATGCAAGAGCAAAAACTGAAACACATTATACTAAAAAGACAGAAGTGGGTAGACAATGCGATTTACTTATAACAACAATCACTGACACTTAGAATGGCACCTACTATATGTCAGGAACTGTCCTAACTACTTCATATACAGGGGAATCCATTTACTCCTGACAAAAACCTGTACTATTATTTGCCCCAGTTTAAAGATGAGGAAAATGAGACATAGAGAGATTAAGTACTTTGACTGAGGTCACACAGTTAATAAGTTACAAATTGAGAATTTGAACCCACATGATCTGGCTCCAGAGTCCATAATCTACTCTCTAACTCACAGAAAAGCAATTAATTCAAAGAAGGACCTCAGACCACAACAGAAGTTCCCTACAGTGAAGAAAGAATAGAAAACCACTGATAAGCTTGTTCTAGAACCTCTAGAAACATACTCTCTCATCCAGTAGATACTGCTCTTGTTTCCTACATATATTTTAGTCATAATACCTATCTCAGAAAGTGATTAAGTGTGATGTCTGAAAGTAAAAAAATCGCTTTGTTTAAAAACAAATTTTAAATTCCATATTTGACCTTTAGCACCAAGCTGCTCACTTTTTTCCATGAAAATTCAAGTCTCTACCCTTTTTTTGATGTTGTACAATAATCAGTGCTTCCTTGGTGGCTCAGACGGTAAAGAATCTGCTGTGATTAAGTGTGATGTCTGAAAGTAAAAAAATCGCTTTGTTTAAAAACAAATTTTAAATTCCATATTTGACCTTTAGCACCAAGCTGCTCACTTTTTTCCATGAAAATTCAAGTCTCTACCCTTTTTTTGATGTTGTACAATAATCAGTGCTTCCTTGGTGGCTCAGACGGTAAAGAATCTGCTTGCAATGCAGGAGACCTGGGTTCAATCCCTGGGTCAGGAAGATCCCCTGAAGAAGGGAATGGCTACCCGCTCAAGTATTCTTGCCTGGAAAATTACATGGACAGAGGGGCCTGGAAGGCTACAGTCCATGGAGTCACGAAGAGCTGGAGACAAGTGAGCAACTAACACTTAGTCAGAACTGAGTTAACCTAAAAATCAGCTTACTTAACTATTTAGAAAAAATATTTAACTACTTATCTACTATTTTAAAAAGCACTTAACTGCTTATTGCAATAGATTTTATTACTTCTCTTCAGTTGTGATAATGTTCTCTACTTGTTGGGATAGACTATGAATGAGAATAGATTCATCTTTAGTAGAGTTATCTGTAAGTTTTCTTTGTGAAGAAACATTTGACCATTCATACTTCGAAATGAGGGCTTCCTGGGTAGCCCGTTGGTAAAGAATCCGCCTACAATGCAGGAGACCCAGTTCGATTCCCAGGCCAGGAAGTTCCCCTGGGGAAGGGATAGGCTACCTACTCCAGTATTCTTAGGTTTCCCTGGTGGCTCAGATGGTAAAGAATCTGCCTGCAATGTGGGAGACCTGGGTTTGATCCCTGGGTTGGGAAGATCCCCTGGAGGAGGGTATGGCAACCCACTCCAGTGTTCTTGACTGGAGAATCCCTATAGACAGAGGAGCCTGGTGGGCTATGGTCCATGGGGTCACAAACAGTCAGACACAACTGAGCAACCAAGCACAGCACAAGCACTTTGAAATGAACTATTTAAAGTTAAATAAAATGAATTATTTAATCAAACCCATTTTAAAGTTCTGAAGAGTTACAACTTCAGTTTAGCCCTTTCCATTTCTTTCATCTAAGCATTCACAGGAATGTGCTCTTTCTGTGGGTCTCTTTTCTGTACAACTATAATTTACTGGAATGCATAGGGCTCCCAGCATCTCACAGGGGTGCACGAGGGAAAAAGCAAACACAATTCAACATCTGCTAAAAAGAACACCCTTTCAAGATCTTATATATAAAGCTGCAGAAGGAAAGGAGGAAGGAAATGTATGTTTAGAGGCGGTCAGTGAAAACACTATTTAAGGAAGTCCCCCTTCATGGGAAGGAACCTAATGTGGTTTAACAGCACGCTAGCCAGAAAGATAAGACATCTTGGTTCACCTAGTCAAATGGGATGTCACTTCAGAGAAGGTACATGACTTAGTTGTTTATCCTTCAGTGTCTTCACTTGTGAAGTAAATGGTGGAAAAATGGTTATCTACACAAATACTTTATGGAGATGCTATGGAGAACAGAATTTTGCAAGTGTGTATGCAAAACCCCTCTACTTTTGTGAAATCTATGCTATGCAAAGTCTAAGAACAGAGGGAAAACCAAGGGTGAGAGAAGTTCAGAGTTCCAGGTAATCCAGAAAAGTATGAGCAAGTGCAAATAACTGTGGCATACAAGGACAAGAACTCCAGGCGGCAAGAAGTCCCCTTTGAAACAGACTGGATGCAGGATAGGAAAGTCTACCATTATGAACCCAGAAAAGTAGAACTGTAACTTAATCAGATTGTAAGCTTAACAAAACCAGGATCATTCATTTTTCAGTTTTCCCAACCCTATCTTATTGTGTGTGTGTGTGTGTGGTCAGTCATTTCTGACTTTTTGCAACTCATGGACTATAGCCTGCCAGGTTCCTCTGTCCATGGAATTTTCCGGGCAAGAATACTGGATTTGGATTGCCATTTCCTTCTCCAAGGAATCTTCCCAACTCAGGGATCAAACCGGTGTTTCCTATGTCTCCTGTGACGGCAGGAGGATTCTTTACCACTAGCAACACTTACATACTAAATAAATCTTTGCTGTACAAATGATGAATAAGTGAAAACAAATGAACTGACTTCCACATAACAAATAAGTGGATGGACTCTCTTCTGCCAAGATATACATATAGATAAAATATCAATATTTTATCTGCATATTCCTCTAAAATGAGAAAAATTCACATATTACAATTTCATGAGCAGAGAATTACACCTATCCATGTTACCTTTTGCAGCAGCAAATAAAATCAAGGAACAGCTATATCAATGTGACTACTTGGAAGAAAGATAGAACTTTTCCAGAAGTCTTCTCACACAACTAGGATGATCACAGGAAAACTCCTTTTTCACAATCTATTAAAAATCACTACAGATTTCACTTAAGTCTCACTTATTCATTCAATTTTATTTAACAACTATATTCACACATTTTGTGCAATTTTTCATTTCAGGTGTTTACCAATGTAGAATCTTCCAAACATCACAGCAGTTCTCTAAGATTGAAAATAAAAAAGGTAAATGAAAAGCTTTGGTAAAAAAGACTGTAACAATGTTTTTAATTATATGAAGTAGCAATTATCAAATCATCATGTGATAAGATGTATCTCAGAAGTATAGTATATTCACAAGACCCAAAGGCTAATAATGTCAGGAGTTCTCTTAAGAAAGTCACTGGATTATTGATAATCATTGAATAACCCAGGTGTTTCTAAGCACCCTTCAACAGGTGATTCTCTACATGTACCTGACCAGCACAGACCAGTGGTGAAACCATGTTCTAAATGGGTTTAGAAACAACTCAAAATGTAGTTTCACTTTCTCAAATGGACATATGATTTCTTCTGACAGTTTATACTCTGGTTGTTCACAATAATGTCCATATTTTAGTTTGGGAGAAAGGCTAATACTAAATACTAAATCAAAACATACTTTTGATTCTAAATCTAAATAATGCATCTCCTCAACAACTAAAATGGAACAAACAGCATCAGAAATAACTATTACAATATCTTTAAAGATCTTTTTGCTTACTTGAAATATTAACTGATCATCACTATTGTAATTACTACCAACAAAAACTTTTCTGAGCACCTAATGGGTATAAGATATTGTGTGATATATTGAAATTAGAAGGCAACAGCCTCTTCACTCAAAGAGGTAGTCATGTAGTTAGTGATTTTAAAGAGGCAATAACAATACACATAAATTTAACAGTAATCCTGAAAGGGCCAGCNACACCCTTTCAAGATCTTATATATAAAGCTGCAGAAGGAAAGGAGGAAGGAAATGTATGTTTAGAGGCGGTCAGTGAAAACACTATTTAAGGAAGTCCCCCTTCATGGGAAGGAACCTAATGTGGTTTAACAGCACGCTAGCCAGAAAGATAAGACATCTTGGTTCACCTAGTCAAATGGGATGTCACTTCAGAGAAGGTACATGACTTAGTTGTTTATCCTTCAGTGTCTTCACTTGTGAAGTAAATGGTGGAAAAATGGTTATCTACACAAATACTTTATGGAGATGCTATGGAGAACAGAATTTTGCAAGTGTGTATGCAAAACCCCTCTACTTTTGTGAAATCTATGCTATGCAAAGTCTAAGAACAGAGGGAAAACCAAGGGTGAGAGAAGTTCAGAGTTCCAGGTAATCCAGAAAAGTATGAGCAAGTGCAAATAACTGTGGCATACAAGGACAAGAACTCCAGGCGGCAAGAAGTCCCCTTTGAAACAGACTGGATGCAGGATAGGAAAGTCTACCATTATGAACCCAGAAAAGTAGAACTGTAACTTAATCAGATTGTAAGCTTAACAAAACCAGGATCATTCATTTTTCAGTTTTCCCAACCCTATCTTATTGTGTGTGTGTGTGTGTGGTCAGTCATTTCTGACTTTTTGCAACTCATGGACTATAGCCTGCCAGGTTCCTCTGTCCATGGAATTTTCCGGGCAAGAATACTGGATTTGGATTGCCATTTCCTTCTCCAAGGAATCTTCCCAACTCAGGGATCAAACCGGTGTTTCCTATGTCTCCTGTGACGGCAGGAGGATTCTTTACCACTAGCAACACTTACATACTAAATAAATCTTTGCTGTACAAATGATGAATAAGTGAAAACAAATGAACTGACTTCCACATAACAAATAAGTGGATGGACTCTCTTCTGCCAAGATATACATATAGATAAAATATCAATATTTTATCTGCATATTCCTCTAAAATGAGAAAAATTCACATATTACAATTTCATGAGCAGAGAATTACACCTATCCATGTTACCTTTTGCAGCAGCAAATAAAATCAAGGAACAGCTATATCAATGTGACTACTTGGAAGAAAGATAGAACTTTTCCAGAAGTCTTCTCACACAACTAGGATGATCACAGGAAAACTCCTTTTTCACAATCTATTAAAAATCACTACAGATTTCACTTAAGTCTCACTTATTCATTCAATTTTATTTAACAACTATATTCACACATTTTGTGCAATTTTTCATTTCAGGTGTTTACCAATGTAGAATCTTCCAAACATCACAGCAGTTCTCTAAGATTGAAAATAAAAAAGGTAAATGAAAAGCTTTGGTAAAAAAGACTGTAACAATGTTTTTAATTATATGAAGTAGCAATTATCAAATCATCATGTGATAAGATGTATCTCAGAAGTATAGTATATTCACAAGACCCAAAGGCTAATAATGTCAGGAGTTCTCTTAAGAAAGTCACTGGATTATTGATAATCATTGAATAACCCAGGTGTTTCTAAGCACCCTTCAACAGGTGATTCTCTACATGTACCTGACCAGCACAGACCAGTGGTGAAACCATGTTCTAAATGGGTTTAGAAACAACTCAAAATGTAGTTTCACTTTCTCAAATGAACATATGATTTCTTCTGACAGTTTATACTCTGGTTGTTCACAATAATGTCCATATTTTAGTTTGGGAGAAAGGCTAATACTAAATACTAAATCAAAACATACTTTTGATTCTAAATCTAAATAATGCATCTCCTCAACAACTAAAAATGAACAAACAGCATCAGAAATAACTATTACAATATCTTTAAAGATCTTTTTGCTTACTTGAAATATTAACTGATCATCACTATTGTAATTACTACCAACAAAAACTTTTCTGAGCACCTAATGGGTATAAGATATTGTGTGATATATTGAAATTAGAAGGCAACAGCCTCTTCACTCAAAGAGGTAGTCATGTAGTTAGTGATTTTAAAGAGGCAATAACAATACACATAAATTTAACAGTAATCCTGAAAGGGCCAGCATTACAACCAGCTATGGGAGAGGGAGGTTGTGAGCTGGAAGAGTGGGAGGTGAACCAGATCCCTCAAAGGTAAGCCAGACAGAAACATCATATGATATCACCTCTATGTGGAATCTAAGACAATGATACAAATAAACTTATTCACAAAACAGAAGCAGATTCACAGACACAGAAAACAAATTTACCAAAGGGGAAATTTAGGTTGAGGGGGGGAGTAAATGAGGAGCTTGGGAATTAACAGATACACAATTTTTTATATAAAATAGATAAACAACAAGGTCTTACTGTGCAGCATAGGGATGTAGTCAATATCTTATAATAACCTATAATGGAAAAGAATTTGAAAAAGAATATATAATATGTACACACACATACATATATATATACATATACACATACATACACGCTTACACACATACATAAGTGAATCACTTTGCCGTCCACCAGAAATTCACACAAGGTTGTAAATCAACTGTACTTCAATTTTTAAAAATAATTTTTAAAAATTTAGCTTTTTTAAAAAAAAGAGAACTTGAAATGGTACTTGAGTAAATATAAGGAGAACTATTAGTTACAGAAAAAGCAAAGCTTCTAAAGTACAAAAATGACAAGAATTTTTAGGCAAAGGGGTATGAATAATCACTAGATGTGAGTCTGTTCTGTGCATGAACATATTATTGAAGCTATAAAACTTCCCTCAGCTACTTGGGCAACCCAAACACATCCTTTTCAGAACAAAGGCAGTGCAGTCAGATCTGATTTTGGCCCAAGCTTAACAATCAGCTTACTGGGTGATCTGGAGCAAATCATCTCCTTACATTCAGTTTCTACAAGTGAAAAACTTGAAGATTATTCTTTAATGTCCCTTCAAGCTCTAAAATTGTATGACCCTTCTCATTACTAACAAATAAGAAATCCCCATGGATGGTGATTATCAGTTTACAAATCTACACAGGTCTAGAACAGTACAGACCTACAGACACACCAAGTCCTCTTCTACCCCAAGGCCTCTGCACGTGATATTCTTACCATGTGAATGGGCTCTTTCTGCCCAACACTGCTCATACTCCAACCCATGGCCAAGTAGACACTTTTCCTAATCTTTCCCCAGTTTCATCTTACCCTTTGCCAAAAACCTACATAGTCTACACTTTTACCACCAATGCTTCCTCTGGAGTGGAGTGTTAGTTGCTCAGTCGTGTCCAACTCTTTGCTAATCCATGGACTGTAGCCTGCCAGGCTCCTCTGCCCATAGAATTCTCCAGGCAAGAATACTGAAATGGCTGCCATTTCCCTCTCCAGAGGATCTTCCCGACTCAGGGATCAAACCCGGGTCTCCAGCACTACAGGCAGATTCTTTACCATCTGAGCTACTAGGAAGTCCGTGCTTCCTCTACTCATATAATCTGGCCTCTTTTCTAATTGTCCTTCAGGATAAGTGATATCATATATATCCTCATCAACAAGCACTTAATAGAAACTACTAATTACAGAACTAGCTTCCAAGATTTCTAAGGATCCCCAGACCAGCAGCTCATGATGCAGGGAACAAAACTCATCTTACAAAAACCATGATGTCAAATACAGTTCTTTAACAACAAAAAAAAAAAAGCTGCAACAAGTGACATACACTTCTGGTTAAAACAAGTTTGTTTTAAGACAGGCAGGTGGGAAAAGGGGCTACCGAGAAACACTGTTTCAACTGTACTGCCATTTCCCAGACATTCTGGGAATTGGTCTTTTTGTAATTGCCTTCAGTGCCTACAGCACAGTTTTCTGAATATATTCAGTGCTAAAATAACTATACAAAACTTTGATGGAACTTTTATTTTCTGATAACACTAAAAATTGCTGAAAGCTATGAATAAATTAGGTAATACCATTTCTGAACAGAAATGCTAATTTTTTCTTACAGGCTTCGTCTTTCCCATCATGATACAAATAATTAATGAATAAATCATAACTATTATAGCCAGATCCAAAAGTGTTTTTGAGACCTAGAATTCTTTTACTATTTCAACTTTTAGGTAGCATGAGGAACAAACCTTTGATTAAACTCTCACTTCATTTACTAGAAATTACTCATACTGTACTATTCTCCATAAAATGCTTTATATGACTAGTAATTGTTTAACACAGAAAAATAAAAAGTTAAAATTGAGGAGGGAGTGAGAGAAAGGGAAACAGGAACAAGTGATTTCTAATCATCCCAGGGTACCAGGCTAAAATAATTTATTTCACGGGAAGGTGATCTTCAGCTCCTAATGATGACCATGAGAATGTGAGCAGGGGAATAACTTATAATGATTTTAAAATCTGATTTCATGCATGTGGACTCACATACAGTCACTGAGTACTCATGATATAGTTGGCACTTTACAACAAAGAACAGTATTTCCTGTATACCATTCTCTTCCTTGCACCATGAACATTTACAAACTGTATGTCTTGACCTACTAAACACAATGCATGATCAGGGATCATGCTGGCTTTGAGAGGGGAGGTCTGAAACAGCTATGAAGACATCAGTGGAATGATGAATGAAATTTGACCGTGGCTACTGCTGCTGCTGCTGCTAAGTCGCGCCAGTCATGTCCAGCTCTGTGCGACCCCATAGATGGCAGCCCACCAGGCTCCTCTGTCCCTGGGATTCTCCAGGCAAGGGTACTGAAGTGGGTTGCCACTGCCTTCTCCTATTTGACCATGGACTCTGGACCAAATAATAGTATTGTATCAGTGTTACATGTCTTGATTTTGACCATTGGACTGTTGTTCTAAAAGAGAATGTCCTCATTTTTAGGCAATATACAACAACCCATTTAGTGGCAAAAAGGGATTATCTACATGGGCCTTCGCTGTGATCCACTTAAGACTCTACACTTCCACTGCAGAGGGCACAGGTTCTATTCCTGATGAGGC
>SJYX01022420.1:398739-409267 GCA_006410675.1 Oreotragus oreotragus
TCAGTCTGTCCGACTGTTAGCGACCCCATGGACTGCAGCCCACCAGGCTACTCTGTCCATTGGATTTCCCAGGCAAGAGTACTGGGGTGGGGTGCCATTGCCTTCCCTGTAGAAAGTGCTAGAAGATATAAACCTTCAGGTAGCAATAAGAAGGATCCTATAAATTTATACTTTCCCCTAGGAGTCCACCTAGTCAAGGCATACAACTAAGGGAGAAATAACCAATAATCTCAGAAGCTTACAAGCTCTTATGTCTCCACCACTAGAGTCTCCAGGTTCCCAGGAACAGTCAAGCGAACAACAATATGACCTAGAAGACCTTATAGAAATATGCAAGATGGCCCAGAATACTCAAGAGACTCATGCCATCACCTTGTAACTTCCTCCACCATCCAGACAGTTAACCTGGGTAAAAGGTTAAATTTTCAAACATCTCATCATATAGAATGTTTGATTTAAGTACAAAGTAATAAAACGATAAGGGAGGCATTACAGAAAGAACACTGAACTTACAGTTAAAATACCAAGGCTCTAATCCTGACTCTTATTCTTACTAGCAGCATGATAACCTTTTTGGTTGTCCATGATGTCTGCGTAGGATAAACCTGCATAGGAAGCCCTACCTTCTTTGAAGGGTTGAGGTCTCCCCAAGTCTCCTTTGAACCAACCAGCCATCCAACTGGGTACTGAGGACTCAACTCTCCACTCAACTCCCGGAAATACGAAAACAGGAAAGCTTTGAATCCTGCCCTCAAAGAGCTAAAGTCCAGTGGGGGAACAGATACATAAACAAAGTCAAGCAACCACGATGTTTCAGTAAAAATATGGGACAGGGCACAGAGGGCTGACGGGGGCTGGTGAGCCCACCACTGGTGTGAGGATTACAGAAAAGGCTTCAGAGAAGGTAGGGACTGAACTCAGTCAGAAAATGTGAGCAAGTGTTGACTGGGCCTCTCACCGTATTTTTGATGGGTAAATGTGGGTAGATAGACAGATCCTGGCAAGCACGTGGAAGAAGATATCACTCCAAGCTGATTGAACAATACTAAGAAAGGTACAATGTACAGGGAGAAGACACAGCTGGAGATGGAGGAAAGACAGAGGGAAGACAAGGGGAAATGGCATCAAGTACCTTGTATACCAACCTAAGGGGTTTTAACTTGATCCTAGAGTAGATGCAAAGCTATAGGTTTTAAGTGTCCTTCTGAAGTCTGTATAGTTGAAAGATGAAGATTCAAAAGTAGAATCACCTAGGGAAGTGATCCACCAAAAGAATGAAAGTGGGGGCTGGAATAAGATTCTGATGAAAGAAAGGAGAATTCATGAGACTTGGGTAACAGACTGGATGTGTGTTGGGTTGAACAGTCATGGCAAAGGGAGTTAAGGGTGTAAAAAGACAATACATATGAAAGTAATTTCTAAACTACAAAAACAATTGAAAAACATTGTTTTATAAAGTCTAGGTAGATAGTGGCAGAATCAGACAGAAACCTTAGTTTTGTCTGATGTTAATTTTCTTCTACCACAAGAAACGTTTTTAAAAATTCATAACTGAAAGTAAGAAATAAAAATTCCCTCAAAACTTTTCAAATAAAAATTTATCTGTACTATAGACAGATTTAATAGATTTTTCCCTTAATTTTCCCTGGAGTATCAAGGTTGTTTCAAAGATAGGCTCTGACTAAATAGCCCTGTAATTCATCAGTATTTGACCTTGTGTAAGATTTTATACGTACAAGTCTCGTGTTGCTCATTTTTGAAATGGGAGTCCTAATAAGATGTAATATGCTATTCCTTTGAGGAATAAAGAAAATAATGCATGTACTTAGCACAGTAGAACAGTACCTGGCCGTATCTGGTACTCAATAATTTGTGCCATAACTACTACAAATGTGTGGGAAAGAGTTAACCGAACAGTCCTGTGAGGCTGAAAAAGGACTGCTTACAAGGTGGGTCCTTGGCTGGCATCTGGGAACTTGGACTTTGCGAGGGGGAGAGCTCTAACATTCCCAGTGCTGATAAGAATAGTTCACTGGGTCTAAACTGTACAGACAATCTGGTTTACGCTGAACACCTGCTTTCTTTCCGGAGTCTGGAATTTTGGTACATGCTTTGATTGAGGGTGCCTACATGACCAGCCCAGTGAAAACCTTCAGCACTGAATCTCCACTGAGATTCCCAGTGAGAAAACATTTCACAACTGTCACAACTGGGAGCTGAAAGAATTATACACCCCCTTTGTGACTCTACTGAGAGAGAACTCCTGCAAGCTTGTGCTTGGTTTCTCCAGACCTGCCCCATGCACCTTTTGTCTTGCTCATTTTGCTTTATCTCCCTTTCACTGAAATAAATCATAGCGGTGAGTTCAATGAGTCCCATGCATTCTACTGAATCACTGAACCTAGGGATGGCCTTAGGGATCCCCAGCACAATTAGTCTCCCTGTTCCTCAGCCTCATAAACTACTGGCCAGTTTTCAAACCAGAGGAGTATTACAGACAACAAACCAACCAAATTGATCATTTCAAAGTCGAATTATAAAACTTCCTGATTTCTCAAGTAACGCTAGTTGCAGGTTTACATACAACTTGAAATTTCTGTATTCAAACATCTCATCATATAGAAATCTCACCATTCTTTGTTTTCTATTATTTAATAGGTCATTTTTGTGATTTAACTCCAGCCCTATTCTTCCCTAGATTCCATCTCAAAACCAAGTGGAGGCTCCAGCAGAATATTAGGTGGTCTGACCTATGTGATTAGTTCCCTAATCAGAAAGCAAGATCACAGTGTCCTCTGTTCTGTTATTACAAGAAGAGCAAACAATATAAATTCTCAGGAAGATATTTTATCAGTTCACTAGAAGATACAGAAATATGAGCTAGTTGAGAACGAGTAAGGACAAACCAAACAATGAACCACAGCAGAAACTGAAACATAAGTTTCCCAACATCAGACTTGAAAGAAACAGCTTGACTGAATTTCCCAGAATTCCTTGGCACACTTCAAAAAGTATAATAAACTGTACTTTAGGGTACAAGAAAATTTTCAGTAGAGTCCTGCTGCCATCATATCAGAGGAGCTGGGATGTAGAAAACCTGGAGAAGACTGATATCTGACTCACACTGATTAACTGAGAGTTTTAATAAAGGATAAGTTTCACTTAATAGCTATAAAGAAACCACGTAGCTACTAGATCAATCAGTAGCCTACCCACTGTTTCTCTTCTAAAACAGAATACGAACAACTAAAATAAATATATCTGGGGCTATCCCAGAATGGCCCCTGTGGTTTTTCTAATCCACTTAAAAGAGTTTTATATTTTTAACAAAATAATATTTTTAAAATACTTGTTGATTTCCATGGGTTACCCACATCACACCCCTTCTTAGATCACAGCTTCTAGGGTAAGGGAGACGGAAACAAGAACACTGAATCATGGAAAACAGAGAACGGGGCACATTAACTCAAACAGGGAAGAAACACTACAATGAAGCGCTCCTGGGCTTACCTAGAAGCCAGGTTTGGAAGTGTCAGGAAGGAATTCAGCCCAATATTATCAGAACTTTTACTTTCTCAAGAATTCAGATTCTTATCTTAAAATTCCAAACTTTTTAATATAGGTAAACATTTGTTTTTAATTGTGGGAGGAAGACAAATCTACAATCAAATTTTCAACTGAAGATCATAGGTGTCCCATTGAACATCAGTTCCTGAGAAAAGAATCCAGGAGGGATAAAAATGCCCAGCTCCTGGGATGAGTAGGGGCTCAGGCAGAACTAGCTAATGCGACTAGGCTCCCTGGGCCAGTCATCAGTAGCCAGAAAGGAGATGAATTCTTTTTTTTTTTTTTCCATTTAAGTATAGTTGATTTACAATATCATGTAAGTTTCATGTACACAGCATAGTGGTTCAGGCTTTTTGCAGATTATATTCCATTATAAATTATAAAATATCGAGGATAATCCCGTATGTGTGGGTGTGTGCTCAGTCGTGTGCGATTCTTTGTGACCCCGTAGACTAGCCCACCAGGCTCCTCTGTCCGTGGGATTTTCCAGGCAACCTAATCCCCTGTGCTATACAGTAAACCGATGATAAGTGTCAGAGGCTGGGCTTTTTTCACATGTTGTGACAACTTCCTCATTCTGTCCTTTCTGATTCTCATTGTGGCTGAAGCTGCTTCCAGGAAAGACAGCGGATCAGGTTGTCAAACAAGAGGGCTTCCACTGTTCTCCTTATTCTCCCTAAGCTAAAGCAATGAGGGCCTTTTTAACTTTGTATCAGCTTTGTATTATCATTTATCATCTTCAAAGTAACTTAACAATTGCAAAGAATTTCAACTGTAACAGTCCATATCTCTAAGCAGGTAAGGTAGGTTTCCGAGGCTTTCTTGGTTAGTAAAGAACCACACTTTCCCATGTTTACTGTAATATTTCAATTCTTTTCTTATTATACTATTCAAATTATAGCAGATCATTATCAAATGGAAAAAATGTATTAATGTTTCCCTTAAATTTACTTTAGATTTTAAAATAATTCATATTTCTAGTCTTACCTGGGAGAAGGCAATGGCACCCCACCCCAGTACTCTTGCCTGGGAAATCCAATGAGTAGCCTGGTGGGCTGCAGTCCATGGGGTCGCTAACAGTCGGACAGACTGAGCGACTTCACTTTCACTTTTCTCTTCCATGCACTGGAGAAGGAAATGGCAACCCACTCCAGTATTCTTGCCTGGAGAATCCCAGGGATGGGGGAGCCTGGTGGGCTGCAGTCTATGGGGTCACACAGAGTCGGACACAACTGAAGTGACTTAGCAGCAGCAGCAGCAGCAGCAGCAGCAGTCTTACCTGAAACCTTTTGGAATCCTGAATTTTTCAGATTTAATAAATGTATTATATTTCGTATACCACACATAACACTTCCAGCATGAACTAGGACAGCCCCACGCAATTAAACACATGATTATTACCACATATGCCCATATCCACTAAGATAAAAACTAAAAATAGCTTCATCCAAGGTCAGGTTTAAAACTGAGTTTTTGAAGTTTGGGTCTTCAGCATTATGGGGATTTAGGAAGGTGGATAAAAGACTGAATTATATGAACCTGCAGAATTCCACAGGTCACAATGACAAGCCACAACAGAAATTAACAGAATTGAGGACCACCAGTGAAAAGCAATGTCATTCTGTCTGTACTGGGGGAACCAAAACACAGAGAACTCAGTGGGAGAAGTTAGTGGAAGTAAAACAAAAACAAAATAAAAAGAAACAAACCCATTTCTGAGGAAGGTACTCCAGGAAAAAAGTAGAAGAAAATAAAATAAAACATCAAGAGCACCAGCAACCTACTAGTAAACAACTAGGCAATGGCATGTGGTAAACAAGGGCGACCCAGTCTCTCCAGCCACCCCCCGGGACCCGAGAAAATGTCTCAAAGGGAGAAGACGGCTGGACCTGCAGTCCCCTGGATGACGCGTCCCCAGTACGGCAGGAAGAAAAAGGCGGGTCAGAGGCTACTCTACACACCTCATCAAGTGCTAGAACCAGAGGACAAACCAACTTAAGAGCCAGGAGCTGGATGACAACATGAACCCCATGCCAGCTGCTCACCGACCAGGTTCTCAGTGAGCCACTGTCCTCTGCTCCCATCAAAGGAACTTTGTACTAGCTGCTTAGCACAAAAAAAGTTGAACAGTTTTGCTATCAGTCAACTTCACCAAATCACTAACCAGTTCTAAGTGACTTTCACTGAGTGATGGAGAAATATTCATAGAGTGATGGATACAGACACAATTTGTATGTGCTAATAAAGAAGACTTTACATAATATGAGTTTATGGGAAACAGTCATTTACAAAAACATACCTAATGAATTCCACAAGGATCTAAAACTGATGGAGGAATTTGTCTCCTCTAACAGATTAATTCAGTAGGCCAACATAAAATGTATACCCATGTATACTAAACCCATAATTAACAGACCTGTGAAAATGTCCATCCATATTCTAAACTTTATCTTTCAAATCATTAGCTTAACTTCATTAGCTAACAAATCATTAGCTTAACTTCATGAACCTAAAGCTTATTGCATAAGATTTGGAGGGTGTGAGGAATGTCAGTGTCAAAAGGTAGTATCAACATAGAAAGCAGCAAAGTAAAGTTTGATTGTCTCCTACCTCTGGGCGACCCTCGTAGTAGGTCAACACGGACTTTGTGAGCACAAAAAGTCTCTCTTTGTAGTTTAAGGGCGACGTCTTCTTTTTCTGCTGTGACCTCTTAATAAGAATCTCTTCCAGAATAGTGTTAAAATTCATCTCGGTCTTCTGATCACTGTTTCTCCTGCCATTGAAGATCCCAGTGTTCTAAAGTAAGAAAATAAACAGTTGAAATAAAATGCGACATGTTAATTATCCAAGGACGTCTGTCATTCCAAATTACAAAAACAGATTTTACTCTGACAGCTGGAGCTGAGGAATGTTACTCTATGCACCCGGACTGAAAGTGCCCAGGGCCTGAAAGTTCAACCTCCTCTTCTTCTCTAGCCCCATCTTGTTCCTCCAAGACCCAGGATTTCATAAGAAAACCTAATCCGAATTGCCATGATGATCCACTCCTTTGTCCCTCCCTGCCAATCCCTTGGTTGCTGGCACACTCTACTGCTATTTGATTGCAGAGAAACAAATATCTCAGACGGAAAAGTACATTTCATCACCTGCATGGCTGGTTTGGGTTGGTATTTAAATTGCCTCAGGATCTTGGTACACAACTGGACAAGCGCATAGGCATGCAGACTTGTGAACAAAGTGAATTACCACAGTGGTGGATGGCAGCCATCTCCAGTTGTAACAAGCATGTCATCTTGATAAGCAGCCTCACCACCAGAACGACAAGGATGCTCTCTGATACCTACACTACCATGCTCCACATTCTCTTCCCTGTGGCTCCTGTCTCGATCACAAGAGAAAACGATTCCCACCCAGTTACAGCTACCCTACCCTACACGGCTGCCTCTCAAGGCAGAGCTCATCTGTATGAGGTCCTCAGTCCTGTATTTGGAGCCCCCACATCTAGACTATCCATGCCCAGGCTAATAAGCCTTCCAAAATCCAACAAAATTTCACTTTCTGAAAACCACAGACACTCAGAAAAGGCCTGGACATTTTTATCTGAGACAAGTTAAAAGGACAACAGCCCTTTCTCCCCTTCCTTCCATCACACCCTGACAAGAGGTTATTGTGTATCAAATCATAGAGGCAGGGACCTCCCTGGTGGTCCAGTTGCTAAGACTCTGGGCTCACAATACTGGGGGCCTGGTTCGATCCCTGGTCAAGGAACTAGGTTCCACATGCAGCAACTAAAGGTCCCGTATGCCACAACTAAGACCTGACACAATTAAATAAATTAATAAAATATTTATTAAAAATCAGAGAGGCAACAGGAGTCATGTGAAGAGAATAAGTGGTTATCAGAGAGCAAAACTGGGAACTTGCCACTGAGCTTGGCAATGAGAAATTTATGAACTTTTCGGCCAACCGGATACCAACCTCAGCCAACCTGATACCACCCAAGCTGACACCCTGGCAAATCCCTTGCAGCTCCCCACTACTGATCTTTCATTACCCAATCAGGCCTTCTGTTCTCTGTAAAGTTACTTTACAACAGCGTAACCTCTGAACATCAGTTTCTTTCATTCATAAAATATGGAGCTAAATATCACAAGGTTACTGTGAGGTTTAATGAGATGTGAGAGAGAACTTACTTACTATGAAACATTGTACAAATGTTTATTATTGCTATTTTTTATTTCCAATGTTCTTTTTCTAGTCTAAAGAATTATCATCTGGGCCATAACAATAGCTTTCCAACTGGTCCTCCTTTCACCCCAGCTCCTGTCTCATTTTATTCAAACTACACGCCCTTTATTCCCACTGGCTCAGCCTTCAAAGACATCAGTCATCATGCCACATTCATTCACTGGAAATCCTCCATGCCTCCCCAAAGTCCTCCTCATTACCTGCAGGATAAAGTAAAAATTCTTCAGCCAAAACACTAGACACGGTCCGCAATTTAGCTGCAACCTAACACCCAACCTTTACTTTTACGGCTCTCCAAACACTCACATCCCAGTCAAAATAGTCAGCATTCATTCCCTGGCCTAGAGAACCCCCTCTCTCCACCTATGAAAACTACTAGCTCAAAACTCACCTCCCTGATGAAGCCTTTCCTGATGGTCCCAATTAATTAAAAACTATCTGGTTGCTGGGCCCATGATCTCTGTATCACCCATCACAGAGCTCATTGTTGCCTTCCATGTTTTACAGCAAGTGACGTTGCTCTAAATTGATATTCTAACTCTCACCTAGATTTTAAGCTCCTGGAGGAATAACTCTCAACTTTAAGTGCACATCAGAATCACACAGGGAAGTTTTTTTAGAATTCAGCCATCCTGAACCCATACCTAGATACTCTGAATTGGTCTGGGGTGGGGTCCTGGGCATCATAATTTAATGTGCAGGTAGATTTGAGAGCCAATATCTTAAATGAGGAGAAACTGGGCTCTGACACGAACTCTCTATACCACTCTTAGTGCCTCTCAGTAGGTGGTGGATAACAGGTCTAACTGACCCATTATCCTAAGCTGAGAAGTCAGAGAAAAAAGCTCTTCTTCCTTTGCATCTAAGTTGGTCCTCCTTATTTTAAACTAAAAATTTGGTACTGACCCAGCAAGCCCACTACACAGCAAATACCCTGAGAAAACAATAATCGAAAAAAGACACATGTACCCCAATGTGCGTAACGGCACTATTTAAAACAGCCAGAACATGGAAGCAAGCTACATGCTCACCAACAGATGAATGGATAAGGAAGATGTGGCACGTATATACAATGTGATACTAGACACAAAAAAGAACAAATCTGAGTCAGGTCTAGTGAGGTGGATGAACCTAGAATCTGTTATACAGAGTGAAGTAGGTCGGAAAGAGAAAAATAAATATAGCATATTAATGCATGTATATGGAATCTTAAAAAATGGTATTGACAAGCCTATTTGCAGGGGGGGAATGGAGACACAGATGTAGAAAATGGACTTGTGGACACTGCGGGGGAGGAGAGAGTGGGCCAAATGGAGAAAGTAGCATCAACATGTATACACTCTCAGATGTAAGATGGATAGCTGGTGAGAAGTTACTATGTACCACAAGAAGCCCAGTCTAGTGCTCTGTGATGACCTGGGGGATGTTATGGAGGTTAGGGAGGGAGCGAGTGTATGTACAATTATGGCTGACTTGCACTGTTGTATGGCAGAAACCAACACAATATTGTAAAAATTTTTAAATACATACTTAAAAAAATGAAAAAAGCAGTTCATTGTTGTTTTTATAATCTGTTGGTCAATGGGAAATCCTGGCCAAAGAATACTACGAAAGTTCACATAAATGAAGGAAAGTTCTCCTCGTGTAGGTTTTCAGTTAAAGATGGAGGGCTGAATGTACAGATTAGCCCGGGCTCCGTCCTCAAATCCTAGTGTTAAGAGAAGACATTGCATGCATAAAACAAGGTCAGGATACAGCCAAAATAAAGTACACAGAACCAAAAGAGAAGAACACTGAGGGAAAAATAGATATGAAAAGCTCAGCAGAAGAGTTAGAATATAAAACCGAGGAAATATCCCCAAAATATGAAACAAAAAATAAAAACTGGAGAGGAAATATAATTTTCTGAATCCATCCAGAAAATTTAGCATTTGAAAAATAGGAGTTCCAAGAGGAGAAAGCAGTGAGAAACCAATCAAAGAAGAAATTTAGGAAAATTTCCCCAAATTAAAGATTACTTCTCAATTGAAACAGAACCAAATCAGCAGAGCTCAGAGGATTTCAAAATCATGGGGACAAGCAGAAGATTCAGCAAGCTTAAAAATAGGCTTCATAGAAAGGATCAAAATTCATAATAGCAATCATAAAGGACAATAATAGAAGCTAGAAAATAATGGAGAAATTTTTTGAAGAAAATTGATTTCTAACTTGAGTCTATACTCAACCAAACTATCAATACAATGACAAAAGAATAAAAACATTTTTCAAATATGCAAGGTTTTAAAATTTTTACCTCCTATTTACCCTCTTCAAATAGCTACCTGAGGACAATACTCCATTAAAATAAAAAAACTATATCATAAAATACACGGAATCCAGGGAACAAGGGTTTCAAAACAAAAGAGGTAAAGAGAGTCTCCCAAACAATGGTGAAGGGAAATCTGAAGCTGACAATGGTCAGTAGACCGAAAATCAGCAGGCCAAATTAGATCAAGGTAAACAGTAAACAAGAGGAATTAAAAAGCCTCTTGATGAAAGTGAAAGAGGAGAGTGAAAAAGTTGGCTTAAAGCTCAACATTCAGAAAACGAAGATCATGGCATCCGGTCCCATCACTTCATGGGAAATAGATGGGGAAACAGTGGGAACAGTGGCAGACTTTATTTTGGGGGGCTCCAAAATCACTGCAGATGGTGACTGCAGCCATGAAATTAA
>SJYX01022420.1:410291-458441 GCA_006410675.1 Oreotragus oreotragus
GAGGATGAGACGGCTGGATGGCATCACTGACTCGATGGACGCGAGTCTGAGTGAACTCCGGGAGTTGGTGATGGACAGGGAGGCCTGGCGTGCTGCGATTCATGGGGTGGCAAAGAGTCGGACATGACTGAGCGACTGAACTGAACTCAAACAGTTCTTGGAAGGAATTCTTCCAGGAAATAAACGTGAATGTGTTGAGAGAAGATTTATAATAAATTAGTTTAAATGTAGCAAACCTAAAAATAATAATTCAACTTATGGAAAAATAAGAAATTGTACAGAAAACGAAAAATAATCACGGTTTGCTACAGAGTTCAGCCATATATAACATCTAGAAGATCATAATAAAATAGACTATAAGTAGTAATCTTACCTTTAAGATCAAACCAGTCAATCTTAAAGGAAATCGACCCTGAACACTCTTTGGAAGGACTGATGCTGAAGATGAAGCTCCAATACTTTGGCCACCTGATGTGAACAGCTGACTCACTGGAAAAGACCTGATGCTGGGAAAGACTGAAGGCAGAAGGAGAAGGGGAAGACAAAGGATGAGATGGTTGGATGGCATCATTAATTCAATGAACATGAACTTGGGCAAACTCTGGGAGACGATGAGGGACAGGGAAGCCATGGGGTCGCAAAGAGTCAGACACAACTGAGCAGCTGAACAACAATAACCTTACTACTAGCATAAAAATACTGGGATAAGGGAATGCAGGAAATATGCTTCTTTGTGGATCCCAAGGTATGTTGTGAAAGAGAACTATGTCCTCCCTAGTACTAGTAAGGAGTCAATGCATCATACCTAAAATTGAAAAAGCAAGAAGTGGCAGCATAAGCACATCATTTAGAGACTTACAATACTAACATGTTGTTTTAAAAGTGAAAGTGGTTGCTTCTGGGGTCAGAAAAGTATTAGAAGCTGGCAGTGGAAAGAGTATTGACATGTTCTCCACTCACTTTCCCTAAAACTCTATGCAAGCAATAAAATGTTCAAATCAGAGAGGAAGATAATCCCAACTTCCAGTGAACAAAAAGATGGCTCTGAACCCCAAGCAGCAAACTATATGAAACATGTATCTGCCAAATACTGTGAAAAGTACATCAAAATAGGAGAGGAGGCTGAGTAGATTTCCGTTATAGTGAACATCATTGTCCTGAAAGGTCAATCTAATGACCTTTTGATAAGATCAATGAAATCCAGAGGGATAAGCAGACCAGAAGAGAATCAGGGAGTATCCCTGTAGAATTACTATTTACACAGAAAAATAATAAAAATTATAATCAAGCTTTCACTATTTTGCTATGTGTTGGCATTTCTAAGCACTAAGCACTTCAGATGTAGCAACTCATTTAACTCAACAAACCTACTGAAGGTACTATTCTCTAGTCATATGGTAAGAATAAGAGCCAGACTTTAATAGAGGCATTCTGACCACACAGCCTGCACTATTAACCACTACACATACAACCTCTTAGAGGAAGATAATCCCAACTTTCAGTGAACAAAAAGATGGCTCTGAACCCCAAGCAGCAAACTATATGAAACATGTATCTGCCAAATACTGTGAAAAGTACATCAAAATAGGAGAGGAGGCTGAGTAGATTTCCGTTATAGTGAACATCATTGTCCTGAAAGGTCAATCTAATGACCTTTTGATAAGATCAATGAAATCCAGAGGGATAAGCAGACCAGAAGAGAATCAGGGAGTATCCCTGTAGAATTACTATTTACACAGAAAAATAATAAAAATTATAATCAAGCTTTCACTATTTTGCTATATGTTGGCATTTCTAAGCACTAAGCACTTCAGATGTAGCAACTCATTTAACTCAACAAACCTACTGAAGGTACTATTCTCTAGTCATATGGTAAGAATAAGAGCCAGACTTTAATAGAGGCATTCTGACCACACAGCCTGCACTATTAACCACTACACATACAACCTCTCCAGTGGAAAGGAAGAGAACTAAAGGGAAAAGCATATGATGCGTCATTATCAGCCTTTTGTTTAGGCAAATGGCTAAAGGCAATTCAACGCAACCTCTAAATTTCAACAGATAAACTATGACTCCCAAGGCATCATTAAGAAGGACACCAATCTCTCAATACCAAAAACTAAAGAGAACAAATGAATTTATAATCAAACAGAAATAGACCCACACATTCTACCAGAGGAACAGGGAATGGCAGGAGAAGTATGAGCTCTGGAACCAGCCAAATCCAGGTACCAGGTCAAGTTAGGCTTCTTCAGCTTTGTGAATTTGGGAAAGTCCCTCAACTTTTGTGAAACTGAGTTCTCCCTTGGGAAAGGGGACTGATGATAAGAAATGTAAATGTAATGTGGATGTCAAAGTCGTTTGATCACTGCAAGTTTCAATAACAGATCTAAGAGATTTTTTTAAAAAGAAAAGAAATAGACCATAGCAGAGGGTGGGATGATTTGGGAGAATAGCATTGAAATATGCATACTATCATGTAAGAAACGAATCGCCAGTCTATGTTCCATGCAGGATGCTTGGGGCTGGTGCATGGGGATGATCTGGAGGGATGATGTGGGGTGGGAGGTGGGGGGGGTTCATGTTTGGGAGTTCAAAAAAAAAAAAAAAAAGAAATAGACCATAGCACACAAACTTATGGTTACCAAAGGGGAAAGAGGTAAGGGAGGGATAAATTAGGAGTTTGGGACTAAAATACATACACTACTATAAATAAAATAGGTAACTACCAAGGACCTATTGTATAGCATAGGGAACTATACTCAATATTTTATAATAAGTTACATGGGAAAAGAATCTGAAAAATACATATATGCATGTATACCTGAATCATTTTGCTATACACTTGAAACTAACACAACATTGTAAATCAACAATACTTCAATAAGAATACATACATACATAATTAATTAATTTTAAGAAAACTGGAGACAATCACTCTGAATGAAAGAATCGGTTTGATGCTCCAAAGTAAAAACCGAAGATGAAACAAAATTTCAGAGTCCTCCAACTGATTCTCCCATTTTCCACACCAAAAAGGACTGAGCCTTTCAGACAAAAGAATCACAAAGGAACCAACTCTGGGTTACAAATATCTTTTTAAAATGAAACTAAGGGAGGAGAAGGGGACGACAGAGGATGAGATGGCTGGATGGCATCACTGACTCGATGGACGAGAGTCTGAGTGAACTCCGGGAGTTGGTGATGGACAGGGAGGCCTGGCGTGCTGCGATTCATGGGGTCGCAAAGAGTCGGACACGACTGAGCAACTGAACTGAACTGAAGAGCTACAACTTAAGACCCTTTTCTCTGTGTCTCCTTAACAGTGAACACACGAACATTCTTTACTCTGACTGCGAACTGTTAAAAGCTTGAAAAACAACACATTAGTCTTTGAACATCAATATTCTTTTTTTATTAAAGTATTAGTTGATTTAAAATACTGTGTTAGTTTAAGGTGTACAGCAAAGTAATTCAGTAATTCAGAAAATAATCTCAGATTATTTTCCATTGTAAGTTTTTACAAGATATGAATATAGTTCCCTGTGCTATACAGTATATCCTTGTTGCTTATCTGAACACCAATATTCTAAAGTAGAGAACAGACACTGTTCACTGTTTCACCAATGAGAAACCCAAACTACCATGAAGCTGTATTCTCCATCTAGTGTCACAAATCTAAGTACCAGACTAACGGTTCTCGGGTTCATGGTCTACCAATTTTAGCCAAAAGATCTAAGAACTCCATTATCATAAAAATTTTGCCTGAAGAAAAATATGTTTTTTTAAATGGCTACTCAGGTTATCCAGCCTATTACATAAATCCTTTCACAATATTTTTAATCAATCACAGGTACAGAGATGATTGTGAATTACTAAACAAACGGATGGTAAGGAATATAGTAATTAAGAAACCCTAGTTGTCAGGGTAGAGAAAGGATGAACTCCTTACAGGAAGAAGCAGAGTGATCAAAGGTTGTTGAAATTCTCATCTTACTATGTTAAGCCATATGAAAATGTCCATGTTCGGCAATATTTTACCTATACAAATCAACAATGTCATCTAACTCAGTCTAATACTTGGCAATGCTCTAAGAGTAATAATGTAGTTAAAGCTCTCAATTTCAGAAATTTACATCAGAACACATTGGCTATTACACATTTCATCATAGGTTTACCACAAAATTTGAGCCTGTTTGTAATGTTAAGAAATCTAGCATGAATAAACATCAGACTGACAATTATCTGAGAAATCAAATGTTGTATGCCTGCCAACAGTTTCTGTGGGTTATGTTTCAATTCAAAAGTACCTAAAATGGGTAGGTACTATATAGTAACAAATCTTATCCTGTTCTCTTCTACAATGTAAACCCCAGCTTAAGCCCTTTTCTTTTGTAAAAGGGGAACTGAATAGCAGAAACACAAGCAAAAAGAAGGGAAATGCTTGGCTGACTTTAATCAGAATAAAGGGTACATTCTAGGCTCCCCATTTAACATCACAAATTGGTGCTATTCCAGGATCAGGCACTTTTTTAGCTCTCAGATGAGAGTAAAAGTTTAGCCTCAAAGTCTTCCTTACCTACTAAACAAGGCACCCAGGGATAAATTGTATTTTCTTAAAATCTTAACTATGTCTCCTTTCAGCTAGTTGCTTAGTAACAGGCTACAAAGTTTTGAGTAGTTTGTTGATCTACTGAACCTAGGTCTAGATTAGACTCAAAAGGTCAAAAGGCAAAAGTTACAGAAGTCAGCTGACTTATCTCTCCTGGGTATGTAGCGCCTGTCCAGCCACATGGTGGGTGATCAAGATGTTGGACTTGGGGTGGACTTGCAGTACTTCACTACAGATACTGGTTTCCTACTGTCCATATAACACAGGTATATGCAATAATTTAACATATACTCTTTAGGACAGGTTTGGGGTTCAAAATGAAGGACCCTGCTGGGGTCTTTGGCTATGATTGTGGTTGAGGGTCTCCTGGCTGATAAAAATGAAGAGAAAAAAAAAAAAAACAGATTAAAAGAACAGTGATGGAGAAAAAAGTTTTGACAAAAGAAACCATGAACAATACTATTACAAGAAAATTGGTTTCACCTCTTGGCAGGTATTGAGCCAAAAGACAGACTCAAACAGAAGAGCTGAAGGAAGGATTTATTACTTGCAGCAAGTAAGGAGGACACTTCCCAGAGCATTATCTCCCCAAACAGCAAGACTGGGGCTGGAGCAAAGAGAATTCAGCATAGAACTGGAGAAAGGTTGACAGAGTCCAGCACAAGTTGATGGAAGTTGGGAGGGTCAGCAAAGGTCACCATCATCATTCCTTAGGTTCCAGTGGATCTGGAAATTGTGCCCTCAAGAGGGTTTGTGTTCTGCAAAACAGCTCAAGAATGTGCTTCAGGCTAATCCTGACCTTTGAAATAGTACAACTGATATATCATGGTTAAGTTATCTCCCTGGCCTGATTATATCTGTTCAGTTTTACCTTCTTTTGCTCCTATAAAATCATTAACTATTGAGACCTATTCTGCAAGAGTGAGCACTGTGGCTGGGCTAGATCACAAAATGATTTAGGCCTAGGATGGCTGAGTTCTCTTCCTCTGAGGAGCCCCATCCTATCTGCTTGCAATACCTCAATGCATCATCACATATACTTACACTACAGGAGATTCATAGTTAAGTATTCTAGAGAGAATCAAAAGTTGTCTTAACATGGAAACTACTCATTGATCAACTGACCACATAGGCTCCAAATGTTCCTTCCACATTACTAGGTTCTGCTTCTTTGTGGGTCATTTTCTCTCAATGAATGAGGGAATGCAACAGTCAACAACATAAAATGTTCAAAAGTCGAGGGTTTTCAAAAAGTCAATAATGAGAATAATGTTGGAGAACTGCTCCCATCACACTCAATGCCACTGGCAAATGAGGATCTTGCAGTTAGCTGGTAAAAATAAAACTCGCAACATTGTAAAGTAACTATACCCCATTTAATTAGATTAATTAATTAAATGCACTGGAAAAAAAAACAATAACATAAGTATCAAAAATGAGTTACACTTTAGAAAGAGAAATATAAATATCATATACTGAGACATATATGTGGAATCTGAAGAGATGGTACTGATGAATTTATTTTCAGGGCAGCAGTGGAGAAACAGACATGGAGAACAGACCTATGGGCGGTGGGAGGAGAGGAGGGAGAAGAGCAGATTTATGGAGAGAGAAACATAGAAATTCACAAGACCATATGTAAAATAGACAGCCAATGGGAATCTGCTCTATGACTCTGAACTCAAACAGGGGCTGGGGGACAGGTGGAAGGGTGGGATGGAGAGGGGGCTGGGAGGGAGGCCCAGGAGAGAGGGGACATGGGTATACCTAAGGCTGATTCTTGTTGATGTATTACATAAAATCACAAAATTCTGTAAAGCAATTATCCTTCAATTAAAAAAAATTTTTTGTTTAATGAGTTACACTTAAAATACTAAAATACACTGCGTCAGACTGCTTTTTGCTCCCTTCCCCACTTGTAACCCCGTGCCCTACTCATCCTTCCCTTCTTTCCGGATGTATGGGCTAGAGATAATATTTCCCAGTCTTGGCAGCAAGCTGTGGCCATCTAACTTAAAGCCAAAGGGATGTGTGCAGACATGACATGTGGACCAGCTTCAGCTTAAAGACAGGTCACTCTCCCCAGATTTAGAGCATTGTCCACCTTCTCAACAGTTGGAAAGTACACACGGCAGACACAACTTTAAGCATTCAACACATGACAGTAGGGAGTAGAGGTGACCGTAGGGAGTAGAGGGGAAGGAGGAGGAACCTAGTCCTTGATGACTTCATGGATCAGAGCTGCTGAATCAGCCTAGACTTGTGCTACCCTACTTTGTGAGGGATTAACACACTTCTGTCGGATTTTAGAAATGCCATATGATGGTTTCTTTGTTATAGTGACTTAACCTTTAATTTACCTCGGGATATACCCTTGCAAAACCTGATAAAGCTTGCTAATGCTTTCCCAAAAAAGGGCCCTCTTTAGATCTGTGCTGACAAATGCAAATGTAAAGGGAAGGAAGTATGCATTTTCATCAAAAAATATTTCAAGAAAACTAATAGTTGATTCCCTCTTCGTTCAAAAGTTAAACATTATAATCTAAATGGTACCATATATGAGATTAAAAAAACATACATTCACTTTATTTTTCATGATAAAGTCTGAATCATAGTGGGGTTTTTGTTTACTACTTACTATGAAATCTAAGTGGATTCACTTTAAGTGACAATACTCTGGCACTAGTTCTTCTTGCATAAGGGAATTTCTGATCCACAAAAAATATTTCTCTTTCTGCTTCTTGCAAATTCAGAAGGAAACAATAACCAGTGAAAACAAGGCATGAATAACAAATTTCTCAAGTAGGTCAAGTGATTTTCAGCAACTTTTTCTAGGAGAAGACATGAAAGGAATTTGGAAATTATATATAAAATAATCTATACCAAAATATGTTCCTTGACTACATTAATCTAGATTGTTTTTAATTTGAAACATTCATCAATGCCAACATATTATTTTCCTATTGTTTTCAAAATAGGAATAAAGAACTCAAGTCATTATTGCATTCAGCTGTTTTTACAGGAAAGTAAGCTTAACAAAAAATTACAAGAACAAAAACAGTGAGACTGAGGAGTCATCAAAAGCCTTTTAAAAGTCTTAAGAGAGATCTCTTACATGTGTGAGACAACTCTTAACAACTTGACCACTAACTATATATTCGTGATCACTTAAGTTTCTGGTAAGATTTATTTGATGATAACAAAATAGTACTAGGTCGTTTTGGAATTTTTTCGGTGTGATGATGCTACTGTGATTCTATTTTTAAGAGTTATCTTTTAAAGATACATACTGAAATTTTGCAGACAAAACACTGTCTGTGATTTGCTTCATAATCTGGTAAAGGGGATATGGGGTTATAGACAAAATAAAACTGTTCATGAGTTGATAACTGTAGAAGCTGAGTGAGGCACACAGGAGTTCATTACACTTTATCTTTGTCTGTGTTTGAAATTTGTCATAATAAAAACTTTTCGAAATATATTTAAAGGAACAGCATGGTTTTCCATGTCCCTGTCATCCAACCCTTTGGAACTGGTAAGAAAGAGTACATAAAAAGATGAAAAAAGGAAGAGAAGGGGGTGGGGGGAAAGACAGTCAAATAAAAGCAGAAAAAGGTGGGCGGACTCTCCTTCGAGGATATTATTACCACGCTATCCAGCTCATCACAGAAGCTCTTCCAGTGATCCCAATGATTCCTTGAGTCAGCAAAGCCTCATGGTAATGTAATGTGATACCATTTCTTCCCCGACAAGCAGGAGTATGTGGTTTCCAGGGCCAAACATGAAACCACAGTCTATATAACATTTGTCCTTGTTATAACTCCTCTTCTTCTACTTCCTTTCCTTTCCACTGTCCAAATTTCATGAAAGCAGAAGTTAGCTTTTCAAGCCTAAAGCACAATAAAAAGAAAATTCTATACACACTAACAAAGCACCAAAGCACAGTGGACAGTCAGATAAAGTCAGTATATCTGAATTGTAGCCTTTTTTTAAAAGAATCATTAGAAAGTTTAGCAAAGGTGAGCATCACAATTGAAACTACAAAGCACGCTAAGACAAGCAGGCAAATTTGACCAGAGAATTATTTACCCTTAATTCTAAAGCTTGTGGAGCTCAAAGATGAATTTCCCCAAGTGAAATGCCAGCTGTTATATACCTGATCTCTAAAAGGATAAAATTAAACACCTGAGAATACCGATTCCATAGAAAACATTCTTTTTTCTTTTTATTTTTTTATTGAAGGAGAAACATTCTTATACATCACTTGCAACAATTAAAAACTGTAAACTACATTCAAAAAGTATCATGAATATAAGCCATGATCTAATTACTGAGGAAAACGTCCACTGACTTTTGTTTATGGGATTATAATTAGTACACAAGAGTACTGGAGTGGGTTGCCGTTTCCTTCTCCAATTATATTAGTTTCAGGTATACGCCAGTGATTCAATATTTTCATACACTATGACATGATCACCATAAAAGTCTAGTTATTATCTGCCAGCACACAAACTTATTACAGTATTACTGGCGTGCTGCGATTCATGGGGTCGCAAAGAGTCGGACACAACTGAGCGACTGAACTGAACTGAACTGACTATATTCCTCATGCTGTGTTACTTTTCCATGTCTTATTTGTTTTATAGTCAGAAGACTGAACCTCTTCAGCGCTTCACCCGTCCTTCCACCCGCCTCCCCTCTGGCAACCACCAGTTTGTTTTCTGTATCAGCCTGTTTCACTTTTGCTTTTCTTTGTTCATTTGTTTTTTAGATTCCAAATAAAAATAAAATCATAGCATGTGTTTTTCTCTGTCTGATTAATTTCACTTATTTCACTTAGACCTGGAAGGTAACCAGGTCCCTCCATGTTGCTGCAAACGGCAAGATTTCATTCTTTTTTATAGCCAAGTAGTATTCCATTGTGCACATACACCACACCTTCTTTATCCGTTCATCTGTCAGTGAACACAAGCTATTCATAAATGACGCTTCAATGAAGACTTATCCATTCATCTGTCAATGAACACGAGCTATTCATAAATGACGCTTCAATGAAGACTTATCCGTTCATCTGTCAATGAACACGAGCTATTCATAAATGATGCTTCAATGAAGACTTACAGGTATATATCTTTTTGAGTTAGTGTTTTGGTTTCTTCAGATAAAGACCCAGAAGTGGAACTGTTGAATCATTTGGTAGCTCTATTTTGTAACTCTTTGAGGAAACTCCATACAGTTTTAATGATGCTTCAATGAAGACTTATCCGTTCATCTGTCAATGAACACGAGCTATTCATAAATGATGCTTCAATGAAGACTTACAGGTATATATCTTTTTGAGTTAGTGTTTTGGTTTCTTCAGATAAAGACCCAGAAGTGGAACTGTTGGATCATTTGGTAGCTCTATTTTGTAACTCTTTGAGGAAACTCCATACAGTTTTCTATAGTGGCCGCACCGATTTACATTCCCACCAACACAGCACAGGGGTTCCCTTTCCTCAACATTTGCTGTTTCTTCTTTTTGCTAAGAGCCGATCTAACAGGTGTGAGGTGATGCCTCATAGTGGTTTTGATTTGCTTGTCCCTGGTGTGAGTGACAATGGGGCAACTTTTCCTATGCTTTGTTTGTTTATCTTCTTTGGGGATATGTCTATTCAGGTCCTCTGCCCATATTTTAATTGGGGCTTTTGTTTGTTTTCTGATACTGAGTTGTAGGAGTTCTTTGGATACCAACTCCTTATCAAATATACAACTTACAAATATCTTCTCCCGTTCAGTGGGTTGTCTTTTTGTTTTGTTGACTTCATCAAAGGCTTAGTTTGATGTAGTCCCATTTGTTTATTTTTGCTTTTGTGGCCCTAGCAGCATATTAAAAAAATATTACTAAGATCAATATAAAAAAAGATTACTGCCCATGTGTTCAGGAGTTTTGTGGTTTCAGGTCTTATATTCAAGTCTTTAATCCACTTTGAGTTTATTTTTTAGTATGGTATAAGAAAAGCAATATACATAAATCTGCTGCATTTCTATATACTAATAACAAACTATCAGAAAGAGAAATAAAGCAAACAATGCCCTGTTTACAATTGGAATAAATTTAACTGATGAGGTGAGAGACCTATACTCTGAAAACTCCTAAGACACTGAGAAAAGAAACTGAAAACAAGACAAATAACTGGAAAGATATACCATGCTAATAGACTGGAAGAATCAATATCATTTAGATGTGCTACCCAAAGCAACCTACAAATTCAATGTAATCCGTATCAAAATACCAATGTCATTTTTCATAGAACTAAAACAAATAATCCTGAATTTGTTTGGAATCACATGCATTCTAAGTCGCTTCAGTACAACTCTTTGCGACCCCGTGCTCCTCTGTCCACCAGGCTCCTCTCTCCATGGGATTCTCTAGGCAAGAATACTGGAGTAAGTTGCCATTTCTTCCTTCAAAGGATCTTCCCAACTAAGGGATTAAACTCGAGTCTCTTACATCTCCTGCATTGGCAGGCAGGTTCTTTGCCACTAGCACCAGCTGTAAAGTTTGGAACCACAATTGACTGAAAATAGACAAAACAATTTTAAGAGAGAAGAACAAAGCTGGGGTATAACACTCCCTGATTTCAAACTATACTACAGACTTACAGTGCTGTAATCAAACTGTATGGCACTGACACAAAAAGACACACAGATCAGTGGAACACAATAGAGAGCCCCCTAATAAACCTACACTCACAGTCAAGCTACAGCAAGAGGCAAGCATATACAATGGAAGAAAAGACAATCTCTTCAATAAGTGGTGTTGGGGAGGTTCCCTGGGGCTCAATAGTAAAGAATCCACCTGCCACTGCAGGAGAGAAGAGTTCAGTCTCTGATCTGAGAAGACCCCTCATGCCACGTGGAGCAACTAAGCCCGTGCACCACAGCTACTGAGCCTGTGCTCCAGAGCCCAGGAGCTGTAACTACTGAGCCCATGTGCCACAACTGCTAAAGTCTATGCTCAGCAATAGGAGAAGCCAGCATAATGAGAAGCCCACGCACTGTAATGAGAGAGTAGTCTCCATTCCCCACGACTAGAGGAAAGCCCATGTAGCAACAAAGACCCAGCACAGCCAAAAATAAATACATGAAATTGTTTTTCCAAAAAGAAAAGAATAAAAATAAATAAACAAACAGTGTTGGGAAAACTGGATAGCTATACACAAAAGAATGGAACTGGACCTTTCACATACACACTCTCCCCAATGAAGTAAGTTGATACTGTGCTTCCCTGCTCTTGGCTCTACCCATCACTGCCATTGTCTGAACCACTTATGACACGTAATACTGTTGTTTTTAAAAACAGATGCAAATTCACTGACACTCCTCCCATGGAATTTGAGTGGGATTTTGATTCCTTCAACTAATAGAGCACAGCAGAAGGGATACTGGGTAATCTGTGAGGCTAGGCCAGAAAAGGACAAGTAGCTTCTGTGTTGTTTTTTCAGACTTCTCATTCTTGGGACAATCTTACATGGAAACTAGCTACCATAATGACAGAAGCTCGGGCCAGACAGAGAAGTCACATACAGGTGTTCCAATGCAGAATTCCTGCCGAGCCCAGCCTTCTAATTACCCCAGCCCAGAAGCCTGAGACAGATGAGTGAAAAAACCCTCAGATGATTCCAGCTCTGAGCTGTCCAAGTTGCTCCCAGCTATCAAGTTTTCCAAGATAAGAGCACGAGATATTGTGGAGTAGACATTCCCACTGTGCCCTAGTCCAATATTTAGCCTACAGAATCCACGAGTGTAATAAAGTGGTTGTGATTGTGTGCTGGTAAGCTTAAGGTGGTTAGTTACACAGCAGTACATATAACCAGGACATATAATTAATATACTTTATCATTCCTGATCATCTCATTCTCATTTCATTCATCTCTAATCCCTGTCAACCCTCTTCCTTCCCTTAAACATTTCCTCTTCTTCACTCATCAATCTTTTCACCATGTTCAGTTGATGACATAATCTGTCCACAATAATAATTTCAGACATTCATATATGATCATTCATTCTGGCATTTATTGCAAAGCCATGATGTATGAGAACGATGCAAGAGGCACTGAGGAGGTTACAAAGGTTAACAAGACAAGAACTCTGCTCTAGGCAGGCACAGGGAAACGCAATTTAAAAACAGAGAGCTACAATGCAATCTGTTGAGGGCCATACACGTGACATGGACAAGTTGTTTTGGAACACCGATAGACCTTAAAAATCACTAACATGTAATCACTAAAGAGGAACAACTACCCCTCTTCAAAATGTGGTGGACCACGTCAATGAGGATATTACAGAATTACAATCAAATTAACTGTAATTTAATGATGAAATTACAGAATTAAAAATACGTTTCCCTGGGGGAGAAAGATTTATTCAATACACATACTACAAATCTTTAGAAAGAAACAAGGCCATTCTGGGTCTTAAATAATTGAGAAATGGTTTCATGGAACTTCCAGAATTCTGACAGATAGCTAGATGTATAGCAACACATGAATAAAAGTATTAATAGATGTTAATATTCTGGTCTATATAATCACTTTCACATATAACAGATATGAAAATGTTGTTCTTATCGAGTTGCTTGATTTTTATCTGAATCATAAACAGGAAAGAAAAGTTTAAAATGGCATGTGTTCACTCTCATTTTCAGAAGTTATGTACTGGCTCTCCATCATGAGATTTACTTTTGCATGTTTTGTTGTGAAGAAAAGAACTTAAAGAGAAAAGCAGAAGTCTTGGTTACAGAAGAATGACTCTTTTAACTATATATATCCATCACTTTACAGGCCAAATGCATTCCAAGTATATGATTAAAATTAAACTAAAATTTAACTAGAGTAACATGTCTGTTTGAATTCAATTACAGAATTAAAGACATATTTCTATGGGGGGGCAAGATTTATTCAATACACATACTACAAATCTTTGGAAAGAAAAAGGCCATTCTGAGTGTTAAAGAATTGAGAAATGGTTTCATGGAACTTCCAGAATTTGTCAACAGCTTGAACTGAAATTTAGTAGTTACAGAACTTTCGCTTCGTCATCATCCTACTATTTTCAATTACTTTCTCCAAAACAAAAGTTTCCCCCACATAAGCATTCCCTAACCATACAAAGATCCTGAAGCTAGATACTTCTCCTTTGCGGGTGACAGCCAAGCATTAAATCTTAACATCATATTTGGCCAACAGACAGTTGCATATTTCAATGCAACTGAAAATTTCATTTGAAAAATTATATTCTATTAAAGAAACTGATGCCTAATATTTTCCCCAGTGCTGTGTGAAATTGTAAAAATCAACTTGACATAAACAAGCAATACTGGGACCTCCCTGGTGGTCCAGTGGTTAAGAATCTGTCTTCCAACACAGGGGATGTAGGTTCTATCCCTGGTCAGGGAACTAAGATCCCATACGCTAGGGGACAACAAAGCCCTCGTTCCACTGCCCTGATCCCCTGTGTTCTTGAGCCCACGTGCCACAACACGAGAAGTGCATGCACCATAGCGAGAAGCAACTAGAGAGAGGCCAGGTACTGCAATAAAGAGCCCATGTATCACAATGAAGCCCATATACCACAGCCAAAATTTAAAAAAAAAAAAGGCAATTCTGATATTCAGGCAGCCACAACAGAATAAATTAGTTGATATCTATGTATGCATGTTGGAGAAGGAAATGGCAGCCCACTCCAGTGTTCTTACCTGGGAAATCCCGTGGACAGAGGAGCCTAGTAGGCTACAGTCCACGGGGTCGTAAATGTCAGACACGATTGAGCCCACGTGCACATATATACGTTATACAGATATATAAATCTCCATTCCATTCCACAGCAATTTCTCAGAAGCATATTACCAAGTATTTCTCCCACCCTGAATAATACTCTGTCTTAACAAAATATCAAGCAAAACAAAGTATAACATTTGGCAGGATCCAGCAACCAGTACACTGCCTGAAATACAACAGGTATTCAATAAGTACTTGATAGCTTAACAATTTCACTCTATTTAAGCCTTGGTGGTATTTACCTCAGAAGCCAAACCACAAAAGAAACAGAAGTATCTACTTTCAGATCCTTCACCATTTTTAGCTTCTCTTGTTGTCATTGGACAGATCTGCAGGAAAAATCTTTTTCAAAAGTACATCTATCTGTATTGCAATCATCAGGGTCTTTGTCTTTTAATCATAAATTACCAAAAAACTAACAGGATCTTTCTCTCCTCTGAGATGTTCCAGAGGATTAAGTCTGAGCTATGCAAGAAATTCTTTTTCCTGACGGGGTTGGCAGCTCAAAGCTCTGAGTCTCACCCATCTCTGATGTCGGGAAATGATGGTATTTCCTCCCAGCTCTCCTGCTCTGTCTCATCAATGTGGCGGGTCATTGTTCGCCACTATTCTGAATCCCTTGTTACAATATAAAAGTGAGCCTCATGGTGTGTAGAAAAATCTTCTCTGACCTCAAATGACAATGCAACTGAAAGCAAAACTCACAAACTCCAATGTCCTATGACGTTATCTCTAAGATTAACGCCTTGAAGCTGAGGAGCTCTAATGTTGTCAGCCCTAAAATTCTATGTAGCTCAACATTTGGGAAACCTACTTGTTCCCTATATTATCACTGTATTCAGTTCAGTTCAATTACACAGTCATGTCCGACTCTTTGCAACCCCATGAATTGCAGCACGCCAGGCCTCCCTGTCCATCTCCAACTTCCGGAGCTCACTCAGACTCATGTCCATCGAGTCAGTGATGCCATCTAGCCATCTCATCCTCTGTCATCCCCTTTTTCTCCTGCCCCCAATCCCTCCCAGCATCAGAGTCTTTTCCAATGAGTCAACTCTTCGCATGAAGTGGCCAAAGTATTGGAGTTTCAGCTTTAGCATCGGTCCTTCCAAAGAACACCCAGGGCTGATCTCCTTTAGAATGGACTGGATGGAACTCCTTGCAGTCCAAGGGACTCTCAAGAGTCTTCTCCAACACCACAGTTCAAATGCATCAATTCTTCGGCGCTCAGCCTTCTTCACAGTCCAACTCTCACATTCATACATGACCACTGGAAAAACCATAGCCTTGACTAGATGGACCTTTGTTGGCAAAGTAATGTCTCCGCTTTTCAATATGCTATCTAGGTTGGTCATAACTTTCCTTCCAAGAAGTAAGCAGCTTTTAATTTCATGGCTGCAATCACTATCTGCAGTGATTTTGGAGCCCAGAAAACTAAAGTCTGACACTGTTTCCACTGTTTTCCCATCTATTTCCCATGAAGTGATGGGACCAGATGCCATGAGTTTCGTTTTCTGAGTTGAGCTTTAAGCCAACTTTTTCACTATCCTCTTTCACTTTCATCAAGAGGCTTTTTAGCTCCTCTTCACTTTCTGCCATAAGGGTGGTGTCATCTGCATATCTGAGGTTATTGATATTTCTCCCGTCAATCTTGATTCCAGCTTGTGTTTCTTCCAGTCCAGCGTTTCTCATGATGTACTCTTCATAGAAGTTAAATAAGCAGGGAGACAATATACAGCCTTGACACACTCCTTTTCCTATTTGGAACCAGTCTGTTGTTCCATGTCCAGTACTAACTGTTGCTTCTTGATCTGCATATAGGTTTCTCAAGAGGCAGGTCAGGTGGTCTGGTATTCCCAATTCTTCCAGAATTTTCCACAGTTTATTGTAATCCACACAGTCAAAGGCTTTGGCATAGTTAATAAAGCAGAAATACGTGTTTTTCTGGAACTCTCTTGCTTTTTCGATGATACAGCGGATGTTGGCAATTTGATCTCTGGTTCCTCTGCCTGTTCTAAAACCAGCTTGAACATCAGGGAGTTCACGNTGGTATTCCTATCTCTTTCAGAATTTTCCACAGTTTATTGTGATCCACACAGTAAAAGGCTTTGGCATAAAGCAGAAATAAAGCAGAAATAGATGTTTTTCTGGAACTCTTTCGATTATTACATGATCCATCAGATGTTGGCAATTTGATCTCTGGTTCCTCTGCCTTTTCTAAAACCAGCTGGAAGTTGGTTATAATGGAAGTTCACGGTTCACGTATTGCTGAAGCCTGGCTTGGAGAATTTTGACCTTTACTTTACTAGTGTGTGAGATGAGTGCAATTGTGTGGTAGTTTGAGCGTTCTTTGGCATTGCCTTTCTTTGGAATTGGAATGAAAACTGATCTTTTCCAGTCCTGTGGCCACTGCTGAGTTTTCCAAATTTGCTGGCATATTGAGTGCAGCACTTTCACAGCATCATCTTTCAGGATTTGAAATAGCTCAACTGGAATTCCATCACCTCCACTAGCTTTGTTTGTAGCGATGCTTTCTAAGGCCCACTTGACTTCACATTCCAGGATGTCTGGCTCTAGGTGAGTGATCACACCATCGTGATTATGAAGATCTTTTTTACAATTCTGTGTATTCTTGCCACCTCTTCTTAATATCTTCTGCTTCTGTTAGGTCCATACCATTTCTGTCCTTTATCGAGCCCATCTTTGCATGAAATGCTCCTTTGGTATCTCTACTAAGGCTCACTTGACTTCACATTCCAGGATGTCTGGCTCTAGATGAGTGATCACACCATCATGATTATCTTGGTTGTGAAGATCTTTTTTGTACAATTCTTCTGTGTATTCTTGCCACCTCTTCTTAATATCTTCTGCTTCTGTTAGGTCCATACCATTTCTGTCCTTTATCGAGCTCATCTTTGCATGAAATGTTCCTTTGGTATCTCTAATTTTCTTGAAGAGATCTCTAGTCTTTCCCATTCTGTTCTTTTCCTCTATTTCTTTGCATTGATCACTGAGGAAGGCTTTCTTATCTCTCCTTGCTATTCTTTGGAACTCTGCCACTGTTTAATATCACTGTATTAATACCACTGTATTAAACACAGGAAATTCAACCATCAGAAGGCAATCCTATATCTTTTGACATATTAACTATAAAAATTTTAATATGTCCTCTGACAGAGCTGTAGAAGATATAACCAATGGTTCTTTATACATTATCCTAAAGGTTTCTTTCCCTATGTCACTCTCTGTCATCTTATTTCACCAATTAGTTACATTAGAACTCCTGGTTTAAGGAATGATTTAGTAGAAGGAACCTAACTTTTTTTCTATTGGGGTATGGTTGATTTGCAAGGCTGTGTTAGTTTCAGGTATACAGGGAAGTGATTCTGTTATACATATACATATATGTAGTCTTTTTTCATATTCTTTTCCATTATAGGTTATACAATATTACATACAGTTCCCTGTACTATATAGTATGGCCTTGTTTTTATCTATTTTATACATAGTATTGATAATTTGTATCTGCTAATCTCAAACTCCTAATTTATCCCTCCCCCACCTCCTTTCCCCTTTGGGAAATTTGTCTTCTACATCTGTGAGCCTGTTTCTGTTTTGTAAATAAGATCACTTGTGTCATATTTTAGATGCCACATATAAGGGATAGCATATGATATTTGTCTTTGTCTGACTTACTTCACTTAGTTTGATAATCTCTAGGTCTACCCATGTTGCTGCAAATGGAATTATTTCATTCTTTTTACGGCTGAGTAATATTCCATTCTATATACATCCCACCTCTTCTTTATCCATTCATGTGTCAATGGCCATATATGTTACTTTCACATCTAGGCTATTGTAACTAGTGCTGCAATGAACATTGGGGCGCACATATACTTTGCACTAGAGTTTTCTCCAGATAAATGTCCAGTAGTGGGATTGCTGGATCATATGGTGACTCTATTTTTAGTTTTTTAAAAAACCTCCATTCTACTTTCCATGGGGGCTGCACCAATTTACCTTCCCACCACCAGTGTAGGAGGCTTCCCTTTTCTTCACATCCTCCCTAGCATTTAATGCTTGTGGTCTTTTTAGTCATGGCCATTCTGGCTACTATGAGTGGTTTTGACTTGCATTTTCCAGATAATTAGTGATATTAAGCCTCTTCTCACGTGCCTTGGGCCACCTGTATATCTTCTCCAGAGAAATGTCTATTTAGGCCTTCTGCCCATTTTCTGATTGGGTTGTTTGGTTTTTTGTTATTGAATTGTCTTGGCTGTTCGTATATTTTGGAAATTAAGCCCTTATCAGTCACACTGTTTGTAAATATTTTCTCCCAGTCCATAGGCTGTCTTTTCGTTTTGTTTATGGTTTCTTCCGCTGCACAAAAGCTTATATGTTTGATTGCTGCTGCTGCTGCTAAGTCACTTCAGTCGTGTCCGACTCTGTGCGACCCCATAGACGGCAGCCCACCAAGCTCCCCCATCCCTGGGATTCTCCAGGCAAGAATACTGGAGTGGGTTGCCATTTCCTTCTCCAATGCATGAAAGAGAAAAGTGAAAGTGAAGTCGCTCAGTCTGTCCGACTGTTAGCGACCCCATGGACTGCAGCCCACCAGGTTTCCGTCCATTGGATTTTCCAGGCAAGAGTACTGGGGTGGGGTGCCATTGCCTTCCCCAATATGTTTGATTAGGTCCCATTTATTTATTTTTGCTTCTATTTCTATTGTCTTGGGAGACCGACCTAAGAAGACATTGCTACACTCTATGTCAGAGAATGTTTTGCCTACAGGAGCCTGAACTTTTAAGTCTGACTGACCTGGCTCTAAATTTAGCTTTGCCATTTATTAGCTGTATAACTTCATACAAGTTACTTAACTCGTTTGACACTATTCCCTTACCTTCATAATGAGGATAATGGTACCAACCTTAATGGAGTACCATGAGGTATAAATTAGAAAAATGCACATAAAGTTTCTTATACACAGCAGTCAGTTCATTTTGCCATACCTTTGTTTTGAACTGATACATGTCTTCATATTCAACAACTGTTAACTGAGTATCTGCTAAGTGCCAGATATGCTATCAGATTCTTGGAATAAAGCAGAAGACATAGCCAATAAGGTAATCACAATGTAGGAGAAAGGACATATATAACGGAAAGTAAAAATGTCATTAACCACGTGGTAAGTGCTATATCACAGATGGATACAAGCTTCAGCTCTGCCCAAAGGCAGGAGGTAGAAAGATAATCAGAGAAGATGATGTCTGAGCTGGGGTAAGGGCTGAGTTAGTTGTCACCTGTGGAAGACGGTCGAACAAGGGCTCAACCCCGCTAAATGCAAGGTGAGTTTGAAGAAAAACAGTAAAAACAACTTCCATTAATTTAAACATATTCTATTTCAATAATTCTTTCTCTCTTCCATTTCTACCCAAATACACACACATATTCCCAAAGGAGAGAATGGTTATTTCCACTATCAAAAAGAAATCAAAATCCAAACTGATTCTTTTCCAGCCTTGTATTTATTTGTTCATTCATTTTTCAACCAAATAGTTTGTTTAAAATCCACTCTACATCTAACGCTGTGAGAGGGTTACAACAGTGCAATGGAAAACACAGGCCCCACCTTCTTCGAGCCTATACTCCAGCAGAGTTTCTGTCCAAAGCTTTAAAGAGCCCTCTCCTCCAATATCCTTCTCAAGTGCCATACAGAGAACTGTGATGTTTACAGCAATTCACATTCAAGTTATTTGTTTACAGAAAATGAGAGCTGGGTGCTCCAATAATTAGAATCATCGGGTCCAAACCTCTCTACCGATAATTTGGAGTACACAAAAGCTGAGTTGACAAATACTACTTCCCTCTCTTTGTTCATTAATACTATTGTTAGTATCTTAATTTTTAAAACAACTCACTGTAGCTATTTTTAAGAACTCTAAATTAAAATTATGTTTTTAAAAATGTCATTCAAATGTAAAGTTTCATAAACACAAACTTACAGCGCCTTAGCTTTTAAAATTGCACCCCTCCTCAGAATTTCATTAAATGAGTTAATACACAGAAAGCACTCAGAATAGTACACGCACTTAAGTGTCACGTGTTTGCTCTTAGTCTCAGCATTTTAATTTTTGTAGTGCTACTATTCGGGGAAGGCAATGGCACCCCACCCCAGTACTCTTGCCTGGAAAATCCAATGGACGGAGTAGCCTGGTGGGCTGCAGTCCATGGGGTCGCTAACAGTCGGNTTTTCTGATTTATTTGATGTTTGTTTAGTCTTTTTCTGAGTATTTTCCTCAGAGTACCTCAGAGGTATACTGATGTGCTCTCTGAAAGCTTGCCTGTCCTTCCTCATATATATTTTCTTTCACTCTCACAGACTAATGAGATAATGCCTGGGAATGGAATTTCTCTCAGTACTATATAATGATGCTTTATTGTTTTCTGGCTTCCAGCTTTGTGGTCTAATGTGATACCTGTTCTGATTATTTTCCCAGTGTAGGTACCGTGTTCATTCTACCTGGAAGCTTGCAAAATCTTCTCTTTATCCTTAGAATTCAAGACTTTCATTGAAATTTGGCTAAAATATGTCTTTTCTCACAATACTGCCTTTCTTTAATGACTAATAATGTTGAACATCTCTTCATACATATATTGACTATTTGCATATCTTTGAAGAAATGTTTATTCAAGTGGTATATTTTTAATTGGGTTATTTGCTTTTTTATTGTGGCTATTGTGTGCTGTATGCTTGTGTTGGATATTTGGACCCATGACTTTCTAGTGTTTTCTGGATTTCATTTTTCATCAGTGATCACATTAGCAACAGTAATGAAGTGAAGAGGAAGTAAAAAGCCTCTTGATGAAAGTGAAAGAGGAGAGTGAAAAAGGTGACTTAAAGCTCAACATTCAGAAAACGAAGATCATGGCATCTGGTCCCAACATTTTATGGCAAATAGATGGGGAAACAGTGGAAACAGTGTCAGACTTTATTTTTGGGGGCTTGAAAATCACTGCAGATGGTGACTGCAGCCATGAAATTAAAAGATGCTTATTCCTTGGAAGAAAAGTTATGACCAACCTAGATAGTATATTCAAAAGCAGAAACATTACTTTGCTAACAAAGGTCCATTTAGTCAAGGCTATGGTTTTTCCTGTGGTCATGTATGGATGTGACAGTTGGACTGTGAAGAAAGCTGAGTGCCAAAGAATGGCTGGATAGCATCACCAACTCGGTGGACGTGAGTCTGAGTGAACTCGGAAGTTGGTGATGGACAGGGAGGCCTGGCGTGCTGTGATTCATGGGGTTGCAAAGAGTCAGACACGACTGAGTAACTGAACTGAACTGAAGGAATGAGTACTGTATAGATAAGAAGAGATTTAAGGCTGGAGAATGAGAATGAAAAAGTAAAGGAGGCTGAGAGAAGGCAGTCTGTGAGATGTGAGGAGAACTGAGAGAGATGGGTGACCTAAAGCCCGGTGAAGACAGCGCCTCTAGAAGGAGGGAATGCTCAGTTTGGTCAGGGGCAGCTGAGATGGAGTAAGTAGAATTGGAGAAGGGACCGTTGGATTTGCTGATATAGAAGTCACTGGTGGAGCTGATGAAAACTGCTTGGCTGCAGGGGTGGTGATGAAAGCTTGACTGGTGTTGATTCAAGAGAGAAGTGAATAAGATATTAAGCATTTTTTCTATTATTATTATTGGTACTTCAAATAAAAAGGTTGTTATATTTCTTAATACTGAAACCTAATCATACCCTGGTTGGTAACTTCTGCTAGTTTAAAATTAACAACTATGAATAAAACAAACAAACCAGCTATTGAAGACACCCACAAACACACTTCACAGAACCAAGTACAAAACATACTGTGATCCTCTGGGATTCCTTTTGGAATATTTGTGTAGAAAAGTGGGCAGTTTTAGTGGGAAGGACAGCAGAGAAACGGGGCAGAGAAGTGAGGAAGTGAATGGAGAATCTTTCTTTTATGAATCGGGGGAATATTACAGCATAGGCTGTGAAGAGAAAAAAACTGATGCTGCAGCAGCAAGATGGGGCCAAGTTCCGGAGCAGCACCATGGTGTAGCTGAGAAATCTAGCCACAAGTGGCAGGGCTGAGCTCAGGAAAGGGACCCCATTTCAGCCAGACAAACCAGAAGAAAGGAAGTGCATTCGTGCAGCAAGGTGGGGGCGTTGTGAAGGCCTGGTGGGGATGTGCTCTTGTGCTTTGACCAGTTTGGGGATGTGCTTGCGCTTGTCTGCTGATTTTGTTTGTTCTGAAATCATTTCACTTAGAGAACAGAGTGCTTTGTGTGCTACACTCGAGTCTAAGCACTTTAAACTGTTGTCATAGTTAAGGTATGGTCTTCCTCCTGTAGCAGTGCTGTTTCTCCAGGTATGCCTTCTGCTTGCTTGTGTTCATCTTCATCTCTCTCACTGTTGGTCTCTTCAGATGGGTTGTATTTTTCTTTGCTGCCTGTGGGGGATGAGCTCTAGTAGGCTGAGTATCCACAGTTGCATACGAGAAAGCCTGGTCTCTGTTCCGTGGTTGTTTCAAGGCAGGCAGGTGCCAGTTCCTGCTGAGGAGCCCAGAGCAAACTTCTTTAACTCCTTTCATCTTCTTACATCCGCTTAGACTTGGGAGCAGAGAAAACCCAACCCACGCATGGCCTGACTTTTCAGCATCTTGTGCCTCAGGATGAGTGGACACATTCATGTGGGCAAGTTTCAGTCCCCCGCCAGGCTCTGGCCAGGATCCCCTTTCTGATCCTCACCTGGTGCTCTTGCACTGTGGTCCAGGCAGTTGTCCTCTGATGGTGGTGAAACACCCACATTTATTCCTTCTCCCAGCCCCTACAAGTTGCTTGTACCTCGTATGCTATAGACTCCTGCAGCCATTTCACTGAGGAGGGTCAGAAGGCAGGGAGCTCCCTTATTCATTCTGTCAGTCACTTCAGTGGTCTACCACCCTTTCACAGTGGGTAGACATTTGTTGATTATTCCCCATGTGCCAAGCACTGTGCCCATTTCTTGCAGTTTGTCCTGCAGAACATTAGCTGGGGCATTAACAGGGTACTAATAGCTGTGTTATGGGAAAGCTGACTCTATAGTTAGTTGGTTCAAAGAAAAATGAAAGAAGTTAACTGCAGGACCTCTTCTCTAGTTTCCAGTACTAATGGGAGCACTGCAACAGTTTGTCACAGTTCTGACCAGTCTCAGTACTTTTTGACCATGAATCCTTTTTTTGAGGTATAGTTAAGAGAATACACCATGGGACGAGTGCTGCTGAATCATGCTTCAGAAAATGTGACATTTAGGGGCGAACTAGACAAGCACATGTGTATTAAATGCCATACTCCAGACCAGCCTCTTTATTATGCATTGTGTGTACATGACCTGCCTGTTTCTTGGCCTCAGTCCTGTGAAGCAGATAGCGCTAGGACGCTGAAACTCCAAATAGTGGCAGAGTTGGGATCTGACCTTGTTCTGCGATACCACCACTTTACCACTTCCCCAACAACCTTTTGAAAATCGCCCAAAGAACTTTCAAAGTCACTTAAGCACAGCGTAACATTGTAAGTAAACCGCTTCAGAAGCCTGCTCCAGAGAGAGCATATAGTTTCTGGACTGCCACAGAAGAACTGTCTTTTTTGTGGTTTTTTTTCCCAGAATTTAGAGGACAGGTTCAAAATGTTTCGGAGTTCTTCAGTGTTTTCTTTTGGAACCATGCTCAAGCAATTCATATTAGTGTAACACTGGCTCCTGTAACAAAGATAAACAAGAATGGGTAATAACTTAAACAGTAAATTTTCACTTCTCATTCATTTACAGTCCAGAATGGGGTTTCTGGTTGTCAGGGGAAGGTTTTGCTCTCTGCAGACTTGTAGGACTTCATCAAATGTTGGCTTTGTCATTTTCAAAATATTTTGTCTCAAACTACATTGTCGAGATGGTGTATTGCAGTCTCAGTGAGCACCAGTAGCACACACAGCCACTCACTTTCTACTTGCTAGAACTCAGCTACAGAACATATCTAACTGCAGGGGTGCAGGGAAATATCCAGCTGTGTGCTCAGGAAGCAAAGCTATCTTCTGGACAGCTAGTGGATTCTGCCCCACCAACCCCTGAGAAAGATATTAATATTTTTATTTAAAGTATTTATTAATATTTTATTTAAAAGATATTAATACCACAATTCAAAAGCATAAGTTCTTCAGCACTCAGCCTTCTTTATAGTCCAATTCTCACATCCATACATAACTACTGGAAAAACAATAGCTTTCCCTATACAGACCTATGTCAGCAAAGTGATGTCTCTGCATTTGAATACACTGTCTAGGTTTGTCATAGCTTTCCTTCCAGGGAGCAAGTCTTTTAATCTGATGGCTTCAGTCACCATCTGCTGTGATTTTGGAGCCCAAGAAAAGAAAATCTGTCACTGCTTCCACTTTTTCCCCTTCTATTTGCCATGAAGTTATGGGACTATGCCATGATCTTAGTTTCTTTAATGTTGAGTTTTAAGCCAGCTTTTTCACTCTCCTCTGTCACCCTCATCAAGAGGCTCTTTAGTTCTTCACTTTGGCCATTAGAGTGGTATCAGCTGCGAGGTTATTGATATTTTTCCCAGAAATTTTGATTCCAGCTTGTGCTTCATCCAGCCCAGAATTTTGCATGATGTACTCTGCGTATAAGTTAAATAAGCAGGGTGACAGTATACAGCCTTGTCATACAGTATACAGCCTTGTCATACTCCTTCCCCAATTTAGAACCAGTCAGTTGTTTCATGTCTGCTTCTTACTGTTGCTTTTTGACCTGCATACAGATTTCTCAGGAGGTAGGGGTCGCTAAGAGTCAGACACGATTGAGCGACTTCACTTTCGATTTTCACTTTCATGCATTCGAGAAGGAAATGGCAACCCACTCCAGTGTTCTTGCCTGGAAGATCGCATGGACGGAGGAGCCTGGTAGGCTGCAGTCCATGGGGTCGCCAAGAGTCAGACATGACTGAGCACTTCCCTTTCACTTTTCACTTTCATGCATTGGAGAAAGAAATGGCAACCCACTCCAGTCTTCTTGCCTGGAGAATCCCAAGGACGGGGGAGTCTGGTGGGCTGCCGTCTATGGGGTCGCACAGAGTCGGACACGACTGAAACGACTTAGCAGCAGCAGCAGGTAATGCGAGTATCTCTTTAATATCAGCCAATAATAATTGTGATGATGATGATTTAAAAATCAAAAAGCACTTATAATTTGATGTTATTTACCAAATACATGAAATGTGCAATATACCAAACTGTTTTACATTTGTTATCTTTACTCCTCTCGTAAATCCTAAGGTAAGGGAGAATATTAACCCTATTTGATACAGAAGGAAACTGGAGCTTATAGCAGTTTAGAAAATAACACAGATTCAGATTGAGTGGCAGGGGCCAGGTCTAGAACTTGGTCAGTCAGCTTCAAAGGCTGTGCGTAATCTCTGTTCTATGTTCTACATTCAGAAAACAATTGTTTGCTAGGGTTACAGCTGTTGGAAGATGGCGCATTAAAAGATTCAAAGGAGCATATGAAGTGCACACTAGTCATTGCGTCTGTGGTATAGTTTGTATTTTTCTCTATTTTCTAAAACTATGCTGGAAGAAACTTTTTCCTACTTCAAATGACCTTTTCATTGGGATGCCATTTTTCTTCGAATTAAAGGAGAAGATTAATTTTACCAATTAAAATGTGGAATTTATAAAAACAATTAAATCACCTTCTTGGTAATATTGGGAGGGGGAATGTGACCTTTTCTTTTTCCTGGAACTTGCTTTTGTATAGTCTCTCTGGGGCTTGTCTGTGGTTATGGAATAAGAAAAGCTTCTGGATTGTTTTGTTTGGAATGGGCGTAGCTTTACCTTGTTCCACCTGAGTGGGTAACTTACTGGAAAGGGCATTCTGTTTGCTGGGAAAGGCTTCCACGTGGGAATCTTACAGCTTAACATTTTCCTGCCATCACAGTATTGCATCTCTGGATGCTATGTAGTCATCTTTCTTCTGTTGCTGCTGTTCTTATTAACACGACAACTAATTTTGGTTTACAATGTATTTTATTTTAAACAATCTCAAACTCACAGAAACTGCAAGAACTATACAAAGAATTTTTTTTTCCCTTGAACCGTAAGATGCTAAGTTGACTACGTGGTACAGTATCCTTCTCCTTCCCCATTGTGTCAATAGGTGTTTCTTGAAAACAAAGACATCCTTTTACAAAAGTGCAAATACATTCACTAAGAGCTGCAGATCAACATTGTTACATTACAACTCCAGACCCCACTGAAGTGTTTATCTTTTTGAGTACATTATAGCAAAAGAATCTACTTCAGAACCCTTTGTTGCATTTAGTTATCAGTCTCTTTCATCTTCTCAAGACCCATTTAAAAAAAAAAGTTGAAGTAGAGTTGATTTAAAATGTTGTGTTTGTTAGTTTCAGTATACAGCAAAATGATTCAGTCTTTTATATATATATATATTCTTTTATAATATATATTATTATATTCTTGTATAATATATATATATTCTTGTATAGTATATATTATATATTTTCTTTTCTAGATTCTTTGCCAATAGATTTTTGCAAGATATTGAATATAGCTCCCTGTGCTATCTAGTAGGTCCTCATTGTTTTGTTATTTATCCATTTTATATAGTAGTGTGTATCTGTTAATCCCAGACTCCCAATTTAACCCTCTCTCCCTCCTTTCCCCTTTGGTAATCATAAATTTGTTTTCTATGTCTGAGAGTCTATTTGTGTTTCAAAAATAAATTCACTTGTATCACTTTTTTTAGATTCTGCCTAAAGTGATATCATATATTTGTCTTTCTCTCTCTAGCTTTCTTCACTTAGTAAGATAATCTAAGAAGGTCCATCCATGTTGCTGCAAATGACCTTATTTCATTCTTTTTTATGGTTGAGTAATATTCCATTGTGTATATGTACCACAAGTTCTTTATCCATTTGTCTGTTGATGGACATTTAGGTGCTGTATCTAGGCCCATTGTTTTATCCACATCACTCAATCTGGGTCCTTCGGATATAAAATTTAGTTTATGCATCTTTGAAAGGAATTTTTCAAGTGCTGCTTTATTCTCATTGCATCCAATCAGGAGTATACAGCTTCCATTTTCTCTGTTACCAATGATATTAATTTTGATCGCTTGATTAAGGTAGTGTCTGCCTCCGTTTCCACTAGGAAGTTACTCTTTTCCTGCCGTCATTAATATATATTTTGTCGGGAAGTTTCTGTGTAATTCTGTGTAAATATCCCATTCTTCATTAAACTTTCACTGTATCTGTCTATTTATATTGCTTAGGTCTCATGGTTTTCTATTTTACTCAAGAAGTTATCATCCATTATAATGATGATGTATCTCCATGTTGAAGCTAGCATCTGTGTTCTTTTGATATGTCCCTATTATTTCCTTGCTTTCTGGTTCAAAGTTCATCCTCTAAATTCCTTTCCTCAGTCCTGCAATCAGCCATTTTCTCAGGAAGTAGAGGATGATTTCAAGTGTATAAGATCTAGACTATGTTGATTGCTATTAAAGGCTATCTTAGCAGGGTATATGTGTATACCTATTAAATTTTTATGTCTATATATTTCATAACTTTGTCTGAAAATGGGCTTCCTTGATGGTTCAGACAGTCAAGAATCTGCCTGCAGTATGGGAGACCTGGGTCAATCCCTGGGTTGAGAAGATCCCCTGGAGAAGGGAATGGCAACCCACTCCAGAATTCTTGCCTGGAGAATCCCATGGACAGAGGAGCCTGGTGGGCTATAGTTCATGAAGTCGCAAGGAGTTGGACATGACTCAGATACACACACATAAATATAAAAATAAATAAAATATTATATATTTATATTTACACACATTTTCACCTATATTTGTATGTTTATTGATTATAGGGGAACAAAAATTGCCATCTCAGAGTGTCTCTCTGCTGTGTAGATTATTTGGAACTGAAAACAATCAAGGCCCAAAAGACTCAGAAAGAAACTTTGACCTTTCCCTTAGTTGCCTAAAAGAAAGTAGATAGAGAACCTGTTCCAGGAAAGGAACTAGCGCCACAGATAACTATGGTAAGAACTGTGTGTGTCATGCAGGGAGGGTCCAAGTGAAGTCTGTTGAAATTCCTCACTGTGTCTCATGGTCTCTGCAAAACCCAGAAAACATTTGTTTACCAAACACTTGCTTTTCCATCTTCCTATGCGTTACCTTCCTTCCCGCTGAAATCCCAAACCCTCAACATCCTCTTTTGTCCTTAGCTGAAAATGCTATTTAAGGTGAGGGTTTCAGCCATTTTGGTGAGTTAGTTCTTCTGGCTCTCTCCCATGTGTACATGCTATTAAACTTTTATGTGATTTCTCCTGTTAATGTCTCCTATGAATTTTTAAAAAATAGTTTTATTTATTTACTTTGGCTGTGCTGGATCTTCATTGCTGCGTGGGCTTCTCGTTGCAGCAGCAATGCTCAAAAAGATGCCATGTAAATCTAAGGACTTGTGGTCTATATTGGCCAAGTATACCATTATAGTACACAGTCTTTTGGACTGAGGTTTATTTCATTTTTGAGAATTTCATTTACTTTGTTTTGGCTGTGCTGGGTCTCTGTCGCTGCATGGCTTTCCTCTAGCTGCAGTGAGCAGGGGTTCTCGTGGTGGTGGCCTCTCCTGTGGCAGAGCGTGGCCCCCAAGGTGCATGGGTTTCCGGCGTGAGGGCCTAGTGGTTACGACCCCCAGGCTCTGGAGCACAGGCTCGATAGTTGTGACACAGGGATTTAGTTGTTCTGGAGTATGTGGATCTTCCTGGACCAGGAATCAAACTCATGTCTCCTACATACAGATCCTTTACCGCTGAGCCACCAGGGAAGCCCCACTTTTCTCTTGTTAATCTGTCCTTTAGTGCAGGAGGTTTCTCAGACAAGGACTTAAAAGAGTAGAAGAAAAATCCGCCTCCCCTCGCCTCACTGACCCTTCTCACCCTGTTTGGACTCTACATCTACGCTAAGCCACCTTTGCAGAGCAGTGCTCTCTTCACTATGCTGGGAATCCCATACCTTACACAAGGGGCCCCTTGGCTACCTAGGCCCTGATACAACCTGTGCCTCACTCTCCCAAAGGAGACTCACTGAGTTCTGGCCAGCCACTCTGCTCTGGGCCACCTCACCTCTTCTAGAACTGGCCTTTAACCTTCTCCGCCTCACTGATTGGTGTTAGGGCTGCATTGTTCTCGTGGGAAAGGGGGAAAGAAGAGGAAGAATACGAAGAGAAACTGTCTTTCTTCGCCTGCAGGATTGTGATGTGTGTGTGTGTGTGTGTGTGTATTTGGTGCTTCTGATGACCAAAATATCTTTCTCATATATATTTGGTCTTCATCCATGGTTCCTGGCTCACAGCTGCCTGAATCCTTGTAATTTCCCAAGCAACAAGAGTAATGGGACCATTACTTTTATATTGCTCTCTTGGTCTCAGTTCCTGAAATCTGTTATAGCAAATCCCTTTCCACCACAACTGGGCTTGTGTTAACTTTTGGAAAGCACCTAAGGCTGGGGCACTGGCAGAAGAGGAATCAGCTATGGCTCGAGGGTTAGATCTTTCAGTCCAACCCCCTGATTTCTGAGGAGGGCAGAGGGACTGGAGATTGAGTCAGTCACCTATGACCAATGATTTGATCTATGACACCTATGTAGTGAAGCCTCCATAGAAACCTAAAAGGAGTAGGTTCAGAGAGCTTCTAGGTTGCTGAACCAGATACCTCTATATGCCACTGTGCCAGACCCCAGACTCTGCAAGGACAGAGGCTCCTCTGTTTGCGACCTCACCCTTGTATCATTTTCTCTGTTTGTTGATTTGTGTCCTTTGATATCTTCTATTTTAAACTTGCATCTAATAAATGAATAAGATTGATTTCCTAAGTCCTGTCAGCCTTTCTAGCAAATGAATCAGACCCAAGGAGTGGATGGTGGGGCCTCCAATTGAGAACCAGTGGCTCAGAAGCACAGGTAGCAACTTGGACTTGTGATTGGCATCTGAGAGGATAGTCTTGTGGGACTGAGCCCTTATCCTGTGGTATCTCGTGCTGTCTCTAGGTAGATAGTGTCAGAATTGAATTCAATTGTAGAACACCCAGCTGGTGTCTGTGAATTGTTTGATGTTATGGGCACAATCCCCCCCACACAATGGAATTAAGTTCAGAAACCTCACAGCCCTCAATCATCACTATGACAAACCCCAGGTCGACTCGTCAGATTCTATGCTTCTGATCGAGTTTATTTTGGAGACCATCTCTGGGCACAGAGTTGAAAATCTGGGTGATTAAGAGCTTCAGCAGACAGGGCACCAGGCTGGATTTTAGGAGGCCTGGCCTTTAGTCCTGAGTCTGCACTTTATCAGGGGTGGGAATCCTGTTCCACCTCTAGCCCTTTGTATAAATGGGGTGATAAAGAAGCAAAATGATCGACAGGTAAGATGCCCAGTAGGAATCCTTTTTCTGCACATATGAAGTAGAGATAGCGGAGTGAATATGAATTGAGGTAGGACATTCTGAAATGTTTTGAAAACTCTAGAAACCTATGCATATAAGACATTTTTTATAAGAAAAATATTTCATCAGGAAACACTAATTTAATACAAAAGTTTTAGCAGGGAAATATCCCATTTTCTTTGATATACCCAAATATGCAGAGCTGGAAATGTGTGCTGGGGAAATAAAATATGGGACTCTGGGTAGGGATTGGGGCAGCATGTGCTAGATCTTGCTGAAACCAGAAACTTGTAAGTTTTTGAAAGAGCTTTGAAGAACTTCCAATTTAATTCAGTTTGCATATTTATCAGTTATTTTATTATAATCTTTCTAAGAGCAAGATTATTTTCTTCAATGATACTTCAGTCCCCGAGTTTACTTCCCTGTCTTTTCTGTGGAAATTTCCTGTGTACTGATATTGCTGTAGTTGCCTCTAAAACTTCCTTTTTCATTACTGTTTACCATGTGTGTGGTGTGTAATTGAACTATCTTCTGTTTCAACAAAAGAAGCCAACTCAATGGGGGTCTCTGAAAATTCCTTGATCCCCAAAGCTTCCATTTATGCAAAAAGAATGAATTTAAGAATATTATGAACAGAACCCCTCTCTGGCATTTTTATAAGTGATTCTATACATATTTAAATTACTTTTCACTTAGTTTTGAATGCTAGGATGATGAATTAATACATACAACTAAACCAGAAAAGGGCCCTGAGGCCACCCACCCAAATGGATTACAAGTAAAGACTGGCTTCTAATGTTATTTTCTGTTAGAGGGATTTGGGTTTTATTTTTTTAAGATTCTAGAAAAACCCCAAGAAAAATTAAGTACTGTTCAAAAGAAGAAATGTGGGCAAATTTTAGGAAGGGCAGAGTTGAGAAATCCCCTCATTTGAGAAAGCGAAAGACAGCATAAACATTGCAAGGAAGTGGTCAGCTCTAGCAGAGAGTGGGCAGCAAAATTGAAAGGAGATGAAAACCACTGACTCATGGGCTTCCCTTTCATTTGGTGGGCTGCCAAGTGTCATTACACATTTTTAGTTATTTCTGTAGGTATGTTGTAACTGCAAGGTATTTCTTAGCTCAGCAGATAAGAGCCATGTAGGTAACTGAGGGGGAGAGTGAATGGGAGGAGGAACAGACTCTCTATAGGGTGACCCAGAGGGTCTCACTATATGGCACTGGTTTCAGCTGGATTGGATGAACTCTGAACATTAAGCTAATTTCATGTGTATTTCTTCATTCATCCATTCATTCCTTTAGGGAGTAGTTATTACATACATAGGGTCGTCAGGTGGTTTAAACCAAAAATACCAGACACACAATAAAAATGTATAGACTTAAGTTGTTTTTTTTTTTTTTTTAAGAAAGCAACACCTAAACTTCCAATAATATTGAAAACAGTTAGAGGTGGTGGCCTGGACACATATATTTATCTTGGTTTTCTTGAAAGACTCCATTAAAAATAACAGTGAACTTTACTTCAAAGCACAGATGCATCAGAACAGAGAGTAGAAGAAACCACAGGAAGGAAGGCAAGATGGAAAGCCAGTAGGTGAGTGGAAACTGATGTAGCCAACTCAAAGAAGTGAAATCCTAAGGGGACTGTGGTGGGAAGGGAGTCCATTCATTTTGCACCACAGGTCCCAGAAATGCTCAGAATCCGTGACCCCAGGTCTCTCTAAAATGGGGGAAAAAACAGGTTGAAAAATGTTTTTGAGAAACTGTTAGACCCCCGGATTCCTTCTCAATGTCCTACAGGCGAGGGTTGCTTTCCCACCTTTGCACAGGATTGAAAGTTCGTCTAAAGAGCTGAGCGGCCAGACACAGTGGCCACTCAGCACATTGTGGTTTTCTGAGCGCTTGAAATGTGGCTCTTCTGAATCAAGGTGTGCTGTATGTGTGAAATATACACCGGATTTGAAGACTTAGCACAATAAAAAAGAATGTGAAATAACCTCTTGATATTTAAAAAAAAATATTGATTCCACATTGAAACAATAGTGCTTTTGATATGTTGGGTTACATAAGAAAACATATGATTAAATTCATTTTCCTCTTTTTAAAACATTTTTTTTAATATGCTGAGGGAAAATTTAAGGTGATTTCCATGGTTCCCAGTATGTTTCTGTTGGACAGCATTGCTCTAGAGTATGTGAACCAAGGGGGACTCTGGAGCAAGGGGACAGTCAAGGAGTTCCCATACTGAAAACAGGATGGCCAAGTGAAAGCTAACATGAAATAGTCAGACCCCAGTCCCTTCCCTCACTCAGATCCCAGAATGGCAGCTGGTCTGCTAACCTCAGGTTGGAAAGGGGAACACTCAGCCCAGGACAGCCTGGGAGAAGACCTACAGAGCCCCAGGCAAACCCTGGCAGACCCTGCTATCTCCCAACGTTCACTTCTGTGCATGAAGATGGGTTCCTGCAAATGCCTGCAACTCTCTTGGGGAGAATGTGCTTCTCAGCTTGCACATCCCAGCCAGAAATGCCAGAGCTGATGTCCTTGCAGTTGGTGGATAAAGAGCCCAGTTGCCTGGCTCTTTCACTGGGTAGACAACCCTGAGCCGCAGGACCCACGGGGACTCAGATTTCACAGAGCACTGAGTTTGCTCACCCTGGATGGCCTTCTTCTCCTGTCTCACTTCTCTGCCTTATTGCTCAGTCCCTCAGTCTTGTCCAACTGTGACCCCATGGACTGCAGCACACCAGGCTTCCCTACCCTTCACTGTCTCCTGGAGTTTGCTCAAACTCATGTCCATTGAGTCAGTGATGCCATCCAACCATCTCGTCCTCTGTTACCCCCCTTCTTCTCTCGCCCTCAGCCTTTTCCAGCATCAGGGTCTTTTCCAATGAGTCAGCTCTTTGCATCAGGTGGCCAAAGTATTAGAGCTTCAGCTTCAGCATCAGTCCTTCCAATGAATATTCAGGGTTTATTTCTTTTCAATTAACTGGTTTGATCTCCTTGCTGTCCAAAGGACTCTCAAGAGTCTTCTCCAGCTCCACAGTTCAAAAGCATCAATTCTTCAGGGCTCAGCCTTCTTTATGGTCCAGTTCTCACATCCATACATGACTACTGGAAAAACCATAGCTTTGACTAAATGGACCTTTGTTGGCTAAGTGATGTCTCTGCTTTTTAATACATTGTCTAAATTTATGATAGTGTTTCTTCCAAGAAACAAGTGTCTTAATTGTGTGGCTATAGTCACCATCTGCAGTGCTTTTGGAGCCCAAGAAACTAAGATCTGTTACTGCTTCTACTTTCCCTCATCTATTTGCCATGGAGTGAGGAAACTGGATGCCATGACCTTAGTTTTTTGAATGTTCCTATGATTACCTTGAAATTAATTTACTATACTCAGCTCCTTGTCCCTGGGTCTGCTTTGAGGGTACCTAAACTAAGACCCTGGAAGCAACAGTCAGAACTGGACCTGGAACAACAGACTTATTCCAAATAGGAAAAGGAGTGCGTCAAGGCTGTATATTGTCACCCTGCTTATTTAACTTATATGCAGAGTACATCATGAGAAACGCTGGGCTGGGTGAAGCACAAGCTGGAATCAAGATTGCTGGGAGAAATATCAATAACCTCAGATATGCAGATAACATCACCCTTATGGCAGAAAGTGAAGAGGAACTAAAAAGCCTCTTGATGAAAGTGAAAGAGGAGAGGGAAAAAGTTAGCTTAAAGCTCAACATTCAGAAAATGAAGATCATGGCATCTGGTCCCATCACTTCATGGGAAATAGATGGAGAAACAGTGGAAACAGTGTCAGACTTTATTTTCTGGGGCTCCAAAACCACTGTAGATGGTGATTGTAGCCATGAAATTAAAAGATGCTTACTCCTTGGAAGGGAAGTTATGACCAACCGAGACAGCATATTGAAAAGCAGAGACATTACTTTGCCAACAAAGGTCCATCTAGTCAAGGCTATGGTTTTTCCAGTGGTCATGTATGGATGTGAGAGTTGGACTGTGAAAAAAGCTGAGCGCTGAAGAATTGATGCTTTTGAACTGTGGTGTTGGAGAAGACTCTTGAGAGTCCCTTGGACTGCAAGGAGATCCAACCAGTCCATTCTGAAGGAGATCAGCCCTGGGTGTTGTTTGGAAGGACTGATGCTAAAGCTGAAACTCCAGTACTTTGGCCACCTCATGCAAAGAGTTGACTCATTGGAAATGACCCTGATTCTGGGAGGGATCGGGAGCAGGAGAAGGGGACGACAGAGGATGAAATGGCTGGATGGCATCACGGACTCGATGGACGAGAGTCTGAGTGAACTCCGGGAGATGGTGATGGACAGGGAGGCCTGGCGTGCTGCGATTCATGGGGTCGCAAAGAGTTGGACATGACTGAGCGACTGAGCTGAACTGAACTGAAACTAAGACCCATTCTGAGAGTGCATGTTCTTTAGGAAAATAGCCCAGCTGTGTCTCTCTTCTGGGGAGCTGCTGTGGATAGGCCTCCGCCACGCTCTCAGCTCTTTCTAGAGCCTACTTTTAAATATGAGCAGGAAGCCGGAGCCACCAGAGATCAAAGGGAATCCTCTAATGATTCAGAGAGCAAAACAACATTTTTTTTTAATTACAGTCTATATTATGGCTAATTTTTCTGCCCTGCTTATGATGGAAGTAATATTGTGCCATAAGAATAAGACCGAATGCACAGAATGGGTGTGTGTTTGTGTGTGTGTGTGCCTGTTTCACTAAACAGAAAGCTGAAATACTGGGCTCTCTGGCTACTGCCTACACTAGATGCCACTCAGTGAGTACTGGATACAGGGATTAGTGCCAGTCCCTGCTGTTGTAAGGAGATACAGTCCAAGGGAAAAGTCAGCCAAGAGGGGAAATGCTTATTGTGCAACGGGAAAGAGCAGGATAGACTCTGCCCAGTAGGGTAAGGGCATCCAAGTGGCCCTAAAAGAAACAGGCTGGGAGAGGGCATGAGGAAACATGTGCAGATGGCCAGCTGGATGCTGCTGAAGGAAGGACATTTCCAGCAAGAACAGCGGATGGGACCATGAGGGGGAAACCAAAATATCCTGAGATGGCTGCACCAAAGGGTGTGAGCAGGAAAGGGTCCAGGAATGGGGCTGGAAGGGTGCCCAGGCCAGGCTTATCTTGCCAGTGAGGTGGGATGATTTTCTACAGGAGCCCAGGCATCACTGAAGGACTCAGGGCAGCTTCACCTAAAGAAGGATATCTTCAGAGGTCTCTGTAGTCCATGTAGAGAAAAGGCAAACAACCACTGCCTACCTCTGTGACTTTTTTAAAAAACTGAAGTATAGTTAATTATAATGTTGTTAGCTTCAAGTAAACAGCAAAGTGATTGTATGTATATATATATACACACACACACGCACACACGCACACACACACACACATACTTTTCCAGATTCTTTTCCATTGTAGGTTATTGCACAATATTGAGTATAGTTCCCTGCACTTTATAGTAGGTCTTTGCTGTTTACATCTTTTACATAGAGTAGTGTGTGTATATGTTAATCTCATTCTGATATGAAGTATGGTTGTTTTTCCATCTGTTTGAAAAATAGCAACGTAAGTGCTGAAGGCCTTCAGAATTCTTGTATGTGCTAAGTCACTTTGGTCATGTCCGACTCTTTCGATCCTGTAGACTGTAGCCCTCCAGGCCTTCCAGGCACCTCTCTCCATGGGATTCTCCAGGCAAGAATACCAGAGTGAGTTGCCATGCCCTCCTGTAAGGGATCTTCCTGACCCAGGGATTGAACCCGTGTCTTTTATGTCTCCTGCATTGGCAGACAGGTTCTTTACCACTAGCGCCACCTGGGAAGCTCATATATAGTAGTGTGTATATGTTAATCCCAAATTCTTCATTTATCACCATCTCCTGCCCCCTACTATCCCCTTTGGTAACCATAATATTGTTCTATGTGTTTGAGTCTATTTCTATTCTGTAAATAAGTTCATTTGTATCATTTTTTAAGATTCTATGTATAAGTGATATGATATTTATCTTTCTCTGTCTGACTTCAATCTCTTAAGATAGCAGGGTCCATTCATGTTGCTGCAAATGGCATTATTTCATTCTTTTTATGGCTGAGAAATATTCCATTATATATATATATATCACATATTCTTTATCCATTCATCTGCTGATGGACATTTAAGCTGTTCCCATGTCTTGACTATTGTGAACAGTGCTGCTGTGAACTTTGGAGTATATGTGTCATTTTGAATTATGGTTTTCTCTGGTATATGCCCAGGAGTGAGACTGCTGAATCAGATGGTAGTTCTAGTTTTAGTTTTTTTTTTTTTGTTTTTTTAAGCAAGGCCCCCATACTGTTCTCCATAGTGGCTATACTGATTTACATTCCCACTAATAGATAGCATATTCAAAGCAGAGACATTACTTTGCCAACAAAGGTCCATCTAGTCAAGGCTATGGTTTTTCCTGTGGTCATGTATGGATGTGAGAGTTGGACTGTGAAGAAGGCTGAGTGCTGAAGAATTGATGCTTTTGAACTGTGGTGTTGGAGAAGACTCTTGAGAGTCCCTTGGACTGCAAGGAGATCCAACCAGTCCATTCTGAAGGAGATCAGCCCTGGGATTTCTTTGGAAGGATTGATGCTGAAGCTGAAACTCCAGTTCTTTGGCCACCTCATGTGAAGAGTTGACTCATTGGAAAAGAGTTTGATGCTGGGAGGGATTGGGGGCAGGAGGAGAAAGGGACGACCGAGGATGAGATGGCTGGATGGCATCACTGACTCGATGGATGTGAGTCTGAGTGAACTCCGGGAGTTGGTGATAGACAGGGAGGCCTGGTGTGCTGCAATTCATGGGGTCACAAAGAGTCTGACATAACTGAGTGAATGAACTGAACTGAACTGAATGGTGTGAGAGGGTTCCCTTCTTTCCACACTATCTGCAGCATTTGGTATTTGTAGACTTATTAAGTGGTGGCCATTCTGACTGGTATGCGGTGATAACCTCAATTTAGTTTTGATTTTCATTTCTCTAATAATTAGCGGTGCCGAGCATCTTTTCATGTGCCTGCTGGCCATCTGTATGTCTTTGGAGACCTGTATGTTTTGAAGGTGAAAGTGCTTGGGCCTGTGGCTCCAGGTGCAGGAGGAATACAGGGTGGGTGCTTGGCAGTTGTGTGGATTCTGCTCTTTGTGCTTAAGCGCCCCTCATCCCACAGTGATAGCCATGTTTTTGTTCCTCTCACTCAGCGTCTCCATTTGGCCCAGAGCCTCTCACCAAGGAGCTGAATGACAGGCCTTCCTCCTCCTGAGACCATTCTGTCTGGGTCCCCCTTCCCGTGAGGAGTCAGTGGATCGAAAGCTCTGGTCCTGGCTAACGTAGAATTATTCCCAAGTTACACAACATCTTAAACCAGTTATACAAGAAGCCTTTCTAGAAAGCACTAAGAATGAATCTAAGGGAAGAACATCTGATTCCTCACAGGGTGACAGGGGAGAGATGTGCTGGTAGAAGTCCTCATGGCACCCCTAGATCTTCACCCAGACACAGGGGATCTGGAGAGGCATAAACAGGAGAAGGAAGGGAGCTGCCAGGCAGCCCTGAAAACCAACTGCAGGCAACACAGTAGGGATTTTTGCCATTATAGAGCCAAAGAATGGTTGTGGCTGTTAGAATAAAACTTAACCTACAAAAATAGGTGATGATGGGCAAAATATGGCCCATGGCCACCATTTGTCAACTCTGGTAGAGAGGTTAGAAAAAAAATCAAGTCTATGGGGAAACACATAAACTTGAACTCTAGTCCTAGTTCTAACGGCTACTAGATATATAGTCTTTAAAAAAATTACTTATTTATCTATTATTCTTATTTTTGGCTGCTCTGGGTCTTTGTTGCTGCAAGGACTTTTCTTTAGTTGTGCTGAGCGGGAACTGCTCTGTTGTTATGATGTGTGGGCGTCTCACTGAGATATCTTCTCTTGTTGTGGACCATGGATGGGCTCTAGGGCATGCGGGCTTCAGTAGTTGTGGCGTATGGGCTCCGTAGTTGTCATTCCCCAGCTGTAGGGCACAGGCTCAATAGTTGTGGTGCACCAGCCTATTTGCTCCATAGCATGTGGGATCTTCCCAGATCAGGGATCAAACCCATGTCTCCTGCATTGGCAGGCAGGTTCCTTACAGGGAAGCTCTAGATATGTGGTCTTCTGGAGGTTACTTAACCTCTCCAATTCTCATTTCTCTTGAGTGTAAAATGGGATAGTAATACCCACAGCTAGTATAGTAACAAGGCCAAGATTCTAGATATAAAGACCTTGGCACTGTACCTGGCTACATAGGCACCCAATAAATATTAGTCCCTCTTCTCTGTTTGACTTTTGCTCAGGCTGGCTATTTAAAACATCTAAAACATACGGGTGTCATTCAATTCCCATTGATCCTTGGTTGGTTGAGTGATCAAATGGCAGATCCCAGAGAGGCAGGTTGTACGTCAGGATGTTTTGGGGTCCCATATTTCTTGGATGAAATATCCTTGGGATGTTTGTGTGAAGTTTGGAAGTCATTAAAGGGATTTGAAAATCTATTTTCTCAGTTAGTTGCAGGCAAAATAAACTGACTGGCTAATTGAAACAAAAAGGTAATTTACTGAAACAATATGGTGTAGCTCAGGAGGTCCAAGAGAAACTGGGAAATTAGATTTAAAACTGATGAGTCAGCTAAAAGGAGCCTTGAAGTGTGAAAAAGTGAAAGTGTTAGTCACTCAGTCATGTCTGACTCTTTGTAACCCCATGGACTTTAGCCCACTAGGCTCCTGTATCCATGGAATTCTCCAGGCAAGAATACTGGAGTAGGTTGCCATTTCCTCCTCCAGGGGACCTTTTTGACCCAGGGATCGAGCCCAGGTTTCCTGGATTGCTGGATGATTCTTTACCATCTGAGCCACCAGGAAGGCCCCTAGAGGGAGACTTAGAAGCAGGAATTTCATGCTTAATTGCTAGAAAACTTTGTCTCTTTTATATGGAAATATTTAGCTTAACATTCACAGTTCTGTAGAAAGTTTGAATTGGATGAGCTTGGTTCTACGTCTGCTCTTTCATGATACGAGAAAGGAAAGAGGAAGGATATGGGGCCAAGATCCTTCAGGGGCCCATTGACTTCCTCAGTTGAAGAGTCAGCACCTGGTTGAGTAAACTAGATTGTGACTACAAAAAGCTCTTATGAAGAGAAAGTTCTCAGACTCAAAAGAAGGCATCAAGACTGTTGGGCTGAAAGGCCCGCCCCTTGTTTATCTGCTGTGAATTTTTCAACTTTGGCACTATTGACGTTTGGGGCAGAGTCATTCATTCTTTGTTGTGGAGAGCTGTCTCGCAGAATGTGTGGCGGTGTCCTGGTCTCTACTGATAGATGCCAGTAGCAGCACTTCTTTCCCTTCCGTATCTTTGGGGGTGGGGGTGGGGGGTGCAAAAATCACCCCAGGTTGAGAACTAGAGGACTGGTTCATATCCCAGGGGCCCTCTGAATGTTATGCCTTCTTAGGTCTTATATAGCCATCCCTCAAGGATGTGGTCAACCTTGAGGATAGATTCAATTAGTACTTGGGATCCATTCTACTTTTTGAAGGGATCCTATATTATTCATTTACCACAAAATATTTTCATGAACTTTTCAATATGACCCTTTCTAAACAGCCTGAGATTCAGATTAAGCTTGCCTCGCCGGTCAGTGGTCTAGACCCTCAAAAGTGAATACATAAATAAGTTAATAAATAAATTTTAGAATGGAAAAGAAACATGCATCTGATTTTATTCTTTCTCCACAATGGCTATAGTAGTTCTTTCTTCTTGTGTCATCCCAGCTCCCATGTCTATTTTTCCTTTCTGAGTTCTTTCGAGGCATTACCTTTTCCTCTTCCACAAATCATGCAGCGGTGGTAGGACATGGAAACCCAGTCCTGCTTTCCTAGTAAGGAAGCCTGAGATCCCTGGGGAATTCTTTCTCTCACATTGCTATACCTCCTAGCAACTTCTAACTCAACCTCAACCAGTTAGAATTTTTCTCACAGGAGTTTGAGGGCTGAGGGGCAATGAAGGGGGAAGAGGGGAGAGGAATAGGTAATTGTGGAATGTGGGTTTCCAAAGAGATTAAGAGCATCTGGTCCATTGTCTCCATTGTTTCTGAGAAAGCAGATGGGCTCAGCACCATGAACTACTCTGTCAGAAAAGAGGGGACTGATGGAGCCTTTGGGGAAGAAGAAAAAAAAAGATAGACGTGGGTAGAAGAGGGAGCAGGAAATCATGCAAGAAGGAAGAGAAGCTGTTGCTCATGAAGGCAGTGGTGTGGATCCACCTGCTTATGACCCAGGCCTGTAGCTTGCCCCCAGACCTTGGGTTAGTTACATGGAGAGTGAGTAACTCAGGGCCTCACCAGCTCATGAGGACCCTTGCACTATGTTCTTTGTAAACACGTGAGGCTGTGATTCTGGGCGGTAGCTTCCCTTGAAAAACAACAACTACCACTGTCACTGCTGCCCTTTGTTATTAAGCTCTATGTAGTCTGTTCAACAACTGCATCTATTTTTCATTGGTTCCTCCCAGAAAGTCAGTAAGAGGTGATAGTATTGTCCCCATCTTATGGATGCAGATATCGAGGTTCAGGGAAGTTAACTTGCCCAAAGGCAATCACAAGATTTGTATCAAGGTCTGATTCACTGGAGGGCCTGCACTGCAGATGGTGGGGACTTCCATCCTAGAACCTGCTAGCTCCAGATCCTGGAAAAATGGAGGATGGAAAATGAGAGTTCTCCATTTCTGAGTCCGGCTCAGATCCACTCGTATTTCTCTGCCTACAGCTTTTGAAGCAGGACTTAATTATTTAAACTTGACTTTGGTCTGGCTTTGGAAGTGCAGTTGTCTCCTGATCCAGATATCCAGCTCTCCATCTGGTGAATTAACTTGCTTTCCATCTCCTCCTCTCCCCTGGTCTATGGGTCAGCAGGCTACTTGATAGCATCTTGGCCAGAGAATCAGTGTATAAGGAAAGAAAACGAAGGAAAACTTAGCTCAACTCTTGTTACCTGAGGTGGCAGCTGAAACCAATGCCCACAAAGGGGGTTTTGTATTTCCCATGAATTTAAAATGTCCCTGTCACTCATGCTACTAAATGTCCCAAGGTGGTGATCCAAAAGAGAATGCATCCATTGTGCAAGCAGGAAAGTGTATAAGGAAACACTTCATAGCACACGTATACAGCAAAAATCCAGCGCCAAGGAGCTGTTTCTTTGTTGCTCCAGCCTTGGTTGGGGGTGGGGGGAGGGGAGGGGTGGCACTGTTGAAAAGCCCAAGGCCTTCGGGAGCCCAAGGAATGCTCCCCACTCTCTCTGTGGATCCAGATCTCTCCTCCTCACTGCCTCTGTGCCGCTTCCTCACTCCTAACCCTAGGGTGGGGGTGCAACCTTTCTGTATGCCTTTTCCAGTCCGGTCAGGGAACACTCAAGCTTGGTTTTTGAATTCAGGTGTCTAGATGTCAGAAAGGTACTGAAAGATTATGAGCAGCTACTGAGCCAATATTGACTTCTGACAAGCTTGGCCATTGGAGGATATTTTCTGGTGGGCTTAACTATGAAGTTCTGGGGGGATCAGAGGCCATTCCTGTCAAAGGAATAACGGCTGTCTTCAAAACTTCTCTTTTTTTCTCTTCTCTTTTCTCTTTGTCCTTTTGTGATTCCTTAAAAAAAAAAAACAAAAAAAAACTGCTCTCCCACACAGATGGAGAGGAGCCACTGTTGTGTAAGAAAATCCCATATTGGTTTACAATGCAGAAGTGCAGTGAAGCTCTGCTCCTAAGCCGAGGGGTGATTCCATTTTAGCTGAAGAGTGATTCTATTTTATTTCTGAGGTTGAAAGTGAAACAAGAAGATAAAGCTTCCTAATTCTAAGTTCTTTTTAAAAAATTATTATTTTTAGAAACGCCTTCAGTGTTAAAGAGAATTACATTTTCCACTCTCTTCTCTCCCTTTCTTCTTTTAAAGATTTTCTGGAAGGTTATTACTATCTCTCTGATTTTTGATCATGAGGAAGTCTCAAGCAAAAGTAAGAAGAGAAGTATAGTAAAATCCTCATGGACTCTAGGAAAATTTAAAAATAGCAAAAGTAGGGAAATAAATGGAATGAAATAGCAAACATGGGAGAAAACAGGATTTTCACTTTTGAATTCTCAATAATAAAGACATCTCAACTACACACTGAGATATAAATTAATAAGACTTTCATCTTTTGGGAGAGTGCCACCTCTGGTTCAGCCCCTGAAATATGATTTTGTGGTTTCTTTCTTGCCTCAGGGATTCATGAATGTACCCAGGTCTTAGATGAAGGCAAATGAAACCTCGGATTTCAGCAGAGCCTCATACATAAGTTTTCAGAAGAGCTAGCAGACCATAGGGTGATAACGTCCTGTGGGAGCTGCAGGTTGGCCCAAAGGGGAGAAAACAGAGGGATGGGATGGGACAGACCAGAGAAAACATTTCCACTTACCTAGCCAGGCCATGAGGTCAGCATGCAGCCAGAGAGACAGAGTCTTCTAGACTAGATTTGCACACACCCACAGACCACCTGAGGATCTTACTGAAGTGCAGATGGACTCAGTAAGTTTGGGGGAAGCCTGAGAACCTGCGTTTCTAGCAAGCTTCCAGCCAAAGCCAGCATCATGGGCTGAAACCTGTGCAGTCTCGCAAGGCCCTGTGCTCAGAAGGGAGCTGAGCTTGGTTTCATGGTCTACCGTCACCCTCTTGAAAGTGTTAATAATCTTCAATTTGAACTTGTGTTTTGAAGGTAAAGCTGGATGGTCCAGTGTGGCCTGTGTGAGAATGGAGCAGATGCGTGCAGTGCAGTATGAATATGCTTGTCCCCTGTATCTTACTATGACACCATTGGGTACTGCAACGGGAAATGACCCATGACTATGAATTCTGGTGGGAGTTCCGAAGGTCTCAAAGCAAGTAGAGGGGAACGTGTTATGTCAGACTTAGGAAGGTTAGGAGCACTGGCAGGGTTGGAAACAGTGTGCTGTGAACCAGCTAGAAGGAAATGATGTGCTAAGACACATGAATAACCAAGGAACCATTTCATACCCTTTTATGTTGCTTCTCTTTATTAAGCCAGCCACTTATGCTAAAAATGATGCTGCAGAAAGAAAGGGAAAGTTTCATTTCCTTTCACTCCTTCCTTATTCATCAGGAAAGAGAAGGTACAGATTGTTCATAGAATACATGCTTCTTAAGAGGTAGAATAACAGTTGATATATTCAGTGTTTCCACTGTTCTGTGAAGAACACAATTCATCTGTGTGTACAATTACAAAATACAAATACTATGATTCCACCTATGAATTATCTTTACTTTTCCATTTAAAACCAGCATTACATGATAAAAAGATAAATGGGAAATCCATGCTAGAAATGTAAAATCTTAAAGTGCCTGTACTTAGAATGATATTAAATAGCAAATATAAAACACTGCAACAATTTGAGGGGTTGTGGAGGAAAGAAAAAAACTGTATCTTCAGTACCTGTCATGGTATGTTTTTCCTACTTTTTGAACAAAGGGCTTACATTTTGATTTTGTACTGAGCCATATGTATTATAGAGCTGGCCCTGCCTTTAGGTGATGCTCATGTTCCAGGCCACATTTTGAGAAAATGAGAGTCCAGAGCCCGGTTTCAAAGCCGGGCAGATCTGGTTCAATTGCAGATACTACCACCTGCTAGTTGTTTCTGTGATCTTAGGGATTCCTTAAAGGAATACATAAGAGAAAGGGAAACATTATCTTTTTGTCTTAATAATTGTCTAATTTGATATGTGATATTTTTGCTCATATACTTTCATTTCCTTATCTTATAGAATGTGGATGGTAGTTCCTCCCAGCCAGAAATTCAAAAGGCAACCCCCTCCTCTAAATTTTCTTGCTCTCTGCAGATGCTGGAGCTGAACCAGTGGTCCATCCTGCCTCTACTGTAGTTAGAGGTTGGCCTGGACTGCCCGGGAACCAGTGTTCCACACCTTCCTTATCCATTCATCTGTCAGTGGTGTTTAGGCTGCTCCCTTGTCTTGGCTATTGTGAATAGTGCTGCTATGAACACAGTGGGGTGCGTGTATCTTTTTGAATTATAGTTTTGTCTGGATATATGACCAGGAGTGGGACTGGCGGATCAATTGGTAATTTTATTTTTAGTTTTCCGAGGAACCTACATACTGTTTTCCATAATGACTCTCCCAACTTACATTTCTACCAACAATGTAGGAGGATTCTCTTTCTCCACACCTTCTCCAGCATTTGTTATTTGTAGACTTTTTAAATGATGAGCATTCTGACTGGTGTGAGATGATACCTCATTGAGTTTTGATTTGCATTCCTCTAATTATTAGCAATATTGAGCATCTTTTCATAAGCCTGTTGGTCTTCTTTGGAGAAATGTCTGCTTAGGTCTTCTGCCCATTTTTGGATTGGGTCATTTGTGTTTTTGCTGTTGTTGAATTGTATGAGTTGCTTGTATACTTTGGAAATTAAGTCCTTGTCTATCACATTATTTACAAATATTTTTTCACATTCTGTCTTTTCATTTTGTTTGTGGTATTCTTTTCTGTGCAAAAGCTTGTAAGTTTGATTAAATCCCATTAGTTTATTTTTGTTTTTATTTCTATTGCCTTGAGAGACTAATCTGAGTAAACATTGGTACAATTTATTACAAAGAATATATTGCCTACGGTCTCTTCTAGGAGTTTTATGATGTCATGTCTTATGTTTAAGTCTTTAAACCATTTTGAGTTGATTTTTATGTATGGTGTGAGGCTGTGTTCTAACTTCATTGATTTACATGTGGCTATCCAACTTTCCCAACACCACTTGTGGTAGAGACTTTTTCCCATTGTATATTCTTGCCTCCTTTGTAGAAGATTAATTGACCATAAGTGCAGGGGGTTATTTCTGGGTTGTCTATTCCATTCCATTTATGCATATTTTTGGTTTTGTTTCAATACCACACTGTTTTGATTTTTGTAGCTTTGTAATATTGACAGAGGAAGTCTTTAAACCATTTTGAGTTGATTTTTATGTATGGTGTGAGGCTGTGTTCTAACTTCATTGATTTACATGTGGCTATCCAACTTTCCCAACACCACTTGTGGTAGAGACTTTTTCCCATTGTATATTCTTGCCTCCTTTGTAGAAGATTAATTGACCATAAGTGCAGGGGGTTATTTCTGGGTTGTCTATTCCATTCCATTTATGCATATTTTTGGTTTTGTTTCAATACCACACTGTTTTGATTTTTGTAGCTTTGTAATATTGACAGAGGATGAGATGGCTGGATGTTATCACTGACTCGATGGACATGAATCTGAGTGAACTCTGGGAGTTGGTGATGGGCAGGGAGGCCTGGCATGCTGCAATTCATGGGGTCGCAAAGAGTCAGACATGACTGAGTGACTGAACTGAACTGAATATTGTCTGAAGTCTGAGAGGGTTATGCCTCCTGCTATGTTTCCCCACCCCCACCCCCCCCGGATTGCTTTGGCATTTCTGGACCTTTTCTAGTTTCATGTGAATTTTAGGATTATTTATTGCGGTTCTATGAAAAATGTCCTGGGTAATTTGATAGGGATCACCTTAAATCTGTAGATTGCTTTGGGTTGTTTGACAATTTTAACAATATTAATTCTTCCAATCAAAGAGCATGGAATATACTTCCTTTTCTTTGAATCATCTTCAATTCCCTTTATTAATGTTTTATAGTTCTCAGTGTGTATGTCTTTCACCTCCTTGGTCAGGTTCATTCCTAAGTATTTTATTTTTTGGAGTTCAATTTTAAAAGATACTGTTTGTTTGCATTCCTTTTCTGGTATTTCATTGTTAGTGTAAAGAAATACAACTGATTTCTGTATGTTAATCTTGTATCCTGCTACTTTGCTAAATTTGTTTATCAGTTCTGCTAGTTTTTGTGTGGAACCCTTAGGTTTTCTATCTATAGTATCATGTCATCTGCATATAAGAACAATTTTACCTTTTCCCTTCCAGTTTGGATACCTTTTATTTATTTATTTTTCTTTTCTGACTGCTATGACTGGGACTTCCAATAAATACTGTGTTGAATAGAAGAGGTGAGAGTGGGCATCCTTGTCTTGTTCCAGATTTTAGTGGAAAGGCTTTCAACTTTTCACCATTATATTCATTTTACTTTAGTGTGGTATTCTACTTATTCCCCATATAACCCTGATTATATCATGGTCCAACGTTACCAGTTGGTGATCTTTACTAATTCCACAGTCTTCAACTTTGAAGTTTTCCCAGGATTTTTTGAAAATTGCCAGGAAATTACATTTATATCCTCTGCTGTCCTCAAGGACAACTTCCCCATGTGACCTTTTTTGACCTTACATCAAGCTAGCCACAGGACTCTTTGTAAGTTTACCCCAAAGAATCCACTTCTATGCAGAGTGCTTTCTTTTTTTAATTTAAATTTATTTATTTTAATTGGAGGCTAATTACTTTACAGTATTGTATTGGTTTCGCCATACATCAACAAGAATCCACCACGCGTGTACACGTGTTCCCCATCCTGAACCCCTCTCCCACCTCCCTCCCCGTACCATCCCTCTGGGTCATCCCAGTGCACCAGCCCCAAGCATCCTGTATCCTGCATCGAACCTGGACTGGTGATTCGTTTCTTATATGATATTATACATGTTTCAATGTCATTATCTCCAAATCTCCCACCCTCTCCCACAGAGTCCAAAAGACTGTTCTATACATCTGTGTAGAAACTGTCAGGGTAACAAAGACAGTAACAAGGAGGTGTGAGCCCTCCACAGCCCCAAGCATCCTGTATCCTGCATCGAACCTGGACTGGTGATTCGTTTCTTATATGATATTATACATGTTTCAATGTCATTATCTCCAAATCTCCCACCCTCTCCCACAGAGTCCAAAAGACTGTTCTATACATCTGTGTAGAAACTGTCAGGGTAACAAAGACAGTAACAAGGAGGTGTGAGCCCTCCCCACAATCAAATTTTAAACCCTCTGTAAGTGATTGTTTTATTGCAGAGTCTCTCTTGGGCTCGGGGAAGGCAATGGCACCCCACCCCAGTACTCTTGCCTGGAAAATCCAATGGACGGAGGAGCCTGGTGGGCTGCAGTCCATGGGGTCGCTAACA
>SJYX01022420.1:458483-502963 GCA_006410675.1 Oreotragus oreotragus
GGGAAGGCAATGGCACCCCACCCCAGTACTCTTGCCTGGAAAATCCAATGGACGGAGGAGCCTGGTGGGCTGCAGTCCATGGGGTCGCTAACATGGGGACAGACTGAGCGACTTCACTTTCACTTTTCTCTTTCATGCATTGGAGAAGGAAATGGCAACCCACTCCAGTGTTCTTGCCTGGAGAATCCCAGGGACGGGGGAGCCTGGTGGGCTGCCGTCTATGGAGTCACACAGAGTCAGACACGACTGAAGTGACTTAGCAGCAGCAGCAGCTCTCTTGGGCTAAGTGCTGTGAATTCTATCTCACCACCACTCCCATTCCTCTTTCATTTTTTACAGCACAATTTATTTCACCCAAATCACTATCAACCTGTACATCTGTGCTATCCCAATATGACATGTGAGACCTTATTTTATCATAATCAGTCTTCTTAAGAGAGTAATTGCAGCTGTGTGTAAAAATATCTTTTGTTTGTTTTTATTCACACTATGGTTGCTTTCTCTATAAAGGGTTTCCTAAATCTTCCCTCCTACTTTACAGCTTCTCAACAAAATCCCTATTGTTTATACCATTTCTATTAACCTGTTAATACTTCTAACATGTAACTAACAAGGTTACATATTTGATGGTATATACGACTAAGGTCCATCTAGTCAAGGCTATGGTTTTTCCAGTAGTCATATGGATATGAGAGTTGGACTGTGAAGAAGGCTGAGTGCTGAAGAATTGATGCGTTTGAACTGTGGTGTTGGAGAAGACTCTTGAGAGTCCCTTGGACTGCAAGGAGATCCAGCCAGTCCATTCTGAAGATCAACCCTGGGATTTCTTTGGAAGGACTGATGCTAAAGCTGAAACTCCAGTACTTTGGCCACCTCATGCTAACAGTTGACTCATTGGAAAAGACTCTGATGCTGGGAGGGATTGGGGGCAGGAGGAGAAGGGGACGACAGAGGATGAGATGGCTGAATGGCATCACGGACTCGATGGACAAGAGTCTGAGTGAACTCTGGGAGATGGTGATGGACAGGGAGGCTTGGCATGCTGCGATTCATGGTGTTGCAAAGATTCGGACATGACTGAGTGACTGAACTGAACTGAACTGAACTGAGCATCCAGCCTCTATGTCGACTGATGGACATGTGTCCCAGGTTGGGACATTCAGGGTGGTAATGGTGATGGACAGGGAGGCCTGGCCTGCTGCGATTCATGGGGTCGCAAAGAGTCGGACACAACTGAGCGGTGGAACTGAACTGAACTGAACTCTATCTTTCTCTGTGTCCCTGTCTCGCTTTTTCCCTCCGGATTAGCTTTGTCTGTAACAGGTTTGTCATTCATCTGTGGCCTGGCTCAGGAGAACTGCTCTTGTGTGTCTCTTCTCATCTCTTCCCTACTCTTCCTACAGTGACTTCTGGGAACCTGGGGTTGGACAGGCTCTGGACAGGGAAGGAGTGGGAGTCCCTTAGCCTGTGTTAGGACTGAGGGGCCATGAGATGTCCCTCTGAGTAACACAGAAGGGACTCCAATGGGAAAGAACCACCGAAGACCAGGACAGTTGTCACCCAGACTCACTGAGCAGACAAGGACAGCCTGGAAGAACTGGCTCCTTGCCTGCTGCCCTTGCAGCCTATGAGTGGGATACTTGTTTCCCTTCATTGGTCCCAAAGGGCTGGATGACATGACTGTGGTGTCCTGTTGTCAACAAGTGTCTAAGATGTTCCCAGACCTTAATGGGTAGCCTGACCTCAGCCCGACCTTGTCTCATTCTCCTAAATTTGGAAATTGTCTCCATTGATGACTCTTCTCTCCAGGTGCTCCTGTTCATCAAGGTGGAGGAGAGAGTCTAGAAGCTTCCTCATGCTGCTTGCAGGACCTCCTCAAGAGAGGCTCTGTTGAATGGAGAGAAACAAGCTCCTATTGGAGGAAGAGGCAGTGGATAAGGGGGTGGGCCACATCTATGCCTCCAGGGAAGGCTGAACATCACACCCATGACTCTAGGGACAGAGGAAGCCACCTGGGATGTCTGGGGAGGACTGAAATCCAGTCCCGTTGAGTCTGAGTTAAAATGAGGCTGTCAGAACTGAAGCGGAGCGAGTAGGGGTGTAGATGACATCTGGGTGAGTCAGCACTGCATGGGGTTGGAGAATCTTTCCCTAAAGGGCTATTTAGCCTCCTGTGGGATCCCTTTGTTTTGGTCTTCACCCCATATCACCTGGGCTCTTACTTCCCAGCTTGGAAACATGCCTGAAAGTGGCTGACCTGAACCAGGACTCACTGTCTCTGTGGAAATGGTGATTAATCTCTTCCCTTCCTTCCTGTATCCTTCTTCCCAGCACAGCTTGTGCTACCCAGAGCCTCTGTACAATCCAGTAGAACCTGGATGAACAGAGGAGAGAGACTCCCAGGGAGGACAGGGTGAAAGGATGCCTTGGGGTGAATGTGAAGGACTGTAATGACATGGGGACATGGGAGCATGTGAATTTGGCTGCTGTCTTGTTCCCTGCAGTGCTTCTGGCTGCATGTGGTCCTTTCTGTTTCCATTGGCCACCTTGGGAACTCCCTGTTGAAGGCAGCTTTCTGCAGACTTTCCATCAAGCTCACTGCAGCCAGGGGTGCCGCCCAACACCCAGGGGAGCTAAATTTCCTGTGTTATGGAAACTGGTGGAAGACACTGTTCCTGATGGGTCCCTCTGGGACACCCAGCTTCCTGGCCAGAGTCCTTTCTAACCTTGACATTCTCATCTCCGGCCACCACCCTCTTATGTTGTACCCACCCCATCAGTGTCCTTTTCTTCGCCCTCACTAAAGGGGGGTCTCTCTGCCACTGTTTCAATTTTTTGTGGTCTGTTTCCTACTCTGATGACACGTCCTTTCCTATCTAGCCACAAATCATTCAGACACTACATTGTGTTACCCAGTTAAACCTGGTTCCTGACCCGGTCTTCTCATCTTACTTCATCTTATCAGGTTATCAATCTCCCACCTAAAAAAACTTTTTTAAAAAACACAGTTCTATTTATTATTCAGCAAGCAGCAGGATCACAGTTAACTGTGGAAAATTCTGAGAGAGATGGAAATACCAGACCACCTGACCTGCCTCTTGAGAAATCTGTATGATGGCGTGCTGCGATTCATGGGGTCACAAAGGGTCGGACATGACTGAGTGACTGAACTGAACTGAACTGAACTGAAGCAGCAGGAGGGCAAGGGCAAGGGCCCAGCATGGACAGCCTCCCAATATCGCTGTGGGTTTCCATTTGTTTCCCCAGCCTGGAGGGCTGAGAGGCTCTTGGCTGTAGAAGAACATTAATCCAGCTGCTGACCGTTGGGCAAAACAAATGACCCTGGCCTAAGAACCGACTCATGAACCCGACCCCAGGCCTATCTCACTAGGGCCACTGAAGCCTCTTGGAGCCAGGCTGGCTAGAGTCTGAGGTTCTTATTCCAGGTTGTGGGCAGGTGGACTTAGGTCTCAAGCTCCAGGCCAAGCCAAAGGCCAGCCTTCATGCCCATAGCCTGAATATACCACAAACAAGCCACTGGGGCTATCTGGTATACTAACACTGCCATCTATGCTCCAGAGGAGTGGAGAAGTTAGGGCAGTACAGCTCATCCTGGCTCCCCCAGGCTATTCACTTACTCTGGCTTCTGGAAAATGCCCCTAGAAAAGCAACCTTTAGTTCCTGTCAGGTGGGGCAGGCTTAGAGAGCAAACTAGCTTAAGGTATAGAAAAATTCATTTCTGCTTTAGATAATCTAGTCTATAATACTGCACATCCATCATTTCACTTGTCTTTTAGGATGTTTTACAAGTTTGGGTTGAAAACTGGGCATGATGTACTGAGTAAAAGGAGCTGAAGTAGGATTTATGTTGATCTGGCCAGGCATTAGGCCATGTTTACTGTTTGCTGTAGCTGTGAGAGGCTCCTTGTCCACTGACATCCTTATTTTTGTCTCCTTCATTGTCCCTGAGTTTCTCTAGAGACTTAACTCTTTCCTGAGACACACAGTTCTGCCCGTGTGTTCCCCTGTCACACAGGAGCCCTGTGATGCGCGGGGGTGGGGGTAGGGTGCGGAGGGGAGGCAGGAAGCGCTCTGTGCTCCTGTGATTAGGCCTCAGTCTTCAGTGAGCCTGTGCTGACCTTCGCCAGTGTTTCTCGGTTTCATTTTGTTTTTCTCTGTTAGCTGAGACAGGAAGGCTTAGAGGGGACTGGATGTGAATATTTTCCATCTCCAGGCTCTGGCAAAATCCCAGTAGGTTAGGGTCTAGTAAAAGTCTTAAAGGCAGTGCTTTGTAGAACAGCGTGTTCTGGGCATAAATAAAAACAGCCATCTTCCCTTCCTGCTGGAAGCACTAGGGTATTTTTCTCTGATCTTCACTGTGAAAAGTTAATGGGGCTCCTGGACATAACGCTTACAAAAGGTGAGGCTCTCTAACTCTCAGACTTGTTCACACTGAGTCTCCAGCAATTTGTTAGTTATATTTAGGTTTCCCTACCTGGGTTCTGGTTCCTTCCAAGGTTTCTGCTCTTGGATTTCTGTTCCAAAAAATTATGATTTTCTGTATCTGTTTGTTGGTGTCTTCAGTTTGGGGGGGGGCAGATGTTTGGCCTGTGACCTCAGTTCTTTGGGGAGATAAGGGTTACTTGTCTGCAGTTTGTTCATCTTTTTTGTGTGTGTTTGTAGACAGGAGAGCCAACTCCCAAGTTCCCTACATTCTGGACTAGAAACCAGAAGTGTTCTCATTTAATTTGATTTTTTCAGTTGAAGTTCAGAGATGTTTGGTCGCCCACCCGTTAGGTAGAAAAGCCATGACTGGAAAACTCAGGGGATGTGACTCATGTCGGTGATCTTTCTCATATACCAGATGCTCACTGAAGGTGAGGCAGTGGCTTAAAACGCCTCAGACGCTGGCCCTGAGGAAGTCATTACTGGCTCCCAATCTTTGCTTCCCTCCGCAATCAGGATTTCCATCCTCCAGGGGTTAATGCAAGCCCTGTCGCAGGTGGCAAGGCAGAAGCATCCAGGAGAGATGCCTCAGTCTCGTTCTGCTTCCAGCACTGGATTTCCCTTCCCTATCCTGATTGTTGCCCACATGGATAAGCAGGAGGGTTCACACAAGCAGGAAAGCTGTTGATTGAATAATGGTGGAGTGCTAAGAACATATTTGACCAGAAAACCTTTTCAGATGCATTCTGTCCACATTCGGGGCTACCAGTGTGGTGCCAATCTAGGCTCCATGATTAGTCTTGTATAGGGTTGGGATTCTGCAGGAACCCCTGACATTGAGCACCAAGGGAGCTGGGGAGCCTACATAGCAAGCCTTCCCCACACCCTGTGCGTGAATGTTCTGATTCCCTGGTGGTGGAGGCCATGGCTGAGTCTCATAATCCCACCTCTTGGACCCACAGTTACTCCCTCTGTGTCCAGAGTTGTCTAAGGGGCTTCTGTTCCTGGAGGCAGTCTTCATGGCAGGCTTTCATCCTCAGAACTGCTCCAGAATCTTCCCATTTAGGACAGGGTTCTCTTTTAGGGACAGGAGTTCTAGCCTTTGAGGACTTTTATCTAGAAATTCCATTAACCCTGAGCACCTAGACAGAAACTTGTTATTTTCTCACAGACACAGGAACAGGTCTGGGTTTGCTGAGGGGTCCCAGTGGGCAGCTGAAGGGGCTTATAGCCCCTGTCTCCCTGCCCTTCCCCTGAGCCTCAAGCTCTTGTTTCTTCCTTCTATTGGAGGCACTTAGAAGCATGCTGATTATCTTCACTGTGGGATGAAGTTTGGACTGTCGATGCCAGATAGTGGTAATTTCCCTTGGTAGAGTTTCTTGTTAGCCCTCTTGTATCACTTCAAGTAATTTGCTTGTGGTTGTCATGGGGTAAGTTACCAAGCTATTTATTGCTGTGCCCTAGTCCCTGTCTGAATAGATTTTCAAAGAAAGAAAAAGGTAAATTCACTTGCTTTTCTAGGCAATTCTAGACTTCTGATCCTGAAAGTGGCATATTAGTAATACGATACTGTGTACCAAATTATCTCAAATCATAGTAAGTCTTAAAACAAGCACCATTTCTGATCTCACAGTTTCTGTCAATCAGGAGTCAGCTGCATAGCTGGCTCAGGGTCCCTCTTGAGGCTGCACTCCAGGCTTTGGCCAGGGTTATAGTCATCTCAAGGCAAATCTTGGGGAGAATCCATCTGCTTCCAAGTTCATTCACGTGGCTTTTGGCAAGCCTTGGGTTCTCTCTGGCCGTGGTCCTAGATATTAGTTCCTTGCCACGTGGGATCCTCTTTGGGGAAGTTCATAGTTTGGCCTCTGGCTTCCCTCAGAGCAGTTAGGGAGAGTAAGATCAAAAAGACCAGACGTTCTTGTTGTTTTATAAGCTAATTTTGGAGGCATCATTCTATCACTTCTGCTGTATTCTGTTTGTCAGGAGTGAGTCACTAGGTCTAGCCCACACTTAAGGGGAGAGGATGACACAGGGGTGTGAGGACCAGGAGGTGGGGACCACGGGGAGTCCTCTTGGAGGCTGCCTACCACCTGTTGTTAATTTCTTTGTGTGTTTCCCTGCCCAGATCAGAAGTTACAGGGCATCTGTTATAGAATGTTATCCAGGCTCTTGTGTGGGAGGTGAATTTAGCCGGGTGTTCCTCAGCGGGCAGAGATGACCTGGAGATGGAGTCACTGGGTTGAAAGGGAGGGAATTGCCCAAGATTAGCAGTGGCTCCAGGGGCTTGAGAAAAAATGGGCGGAGGAATCTACAAGCATCAACGTCTTGTATGCAGGTGTCCTAGCAGCCAGTAGGACTCCTGATGGATGAGCTGACATACTTGCTACGGCTCTGTGATCAGCACTTTAGTCTCAGGAGCTGCGTGAAATTTGCTTAATCCCCTAGATGACAAAGAGGTTGTGGAGCCACCTGCCTGTGTGTAGAATGCATGGTCTTAGATAACAAACATCCCAGTAGCAACCATGGTATACCAAAGACCAGTCTTTCCTAGGTAATTTTTTGACAGACTGTAACACTCAAGAGTTAAAGAACATCCAATAATGACTGATATTGGGAGGGTTCATGTTGTTGTAGTAATGAACAGTACTAGATAGAATTTAATTTAGGAAAAGTTATGTGATATTTCTTTTGCTTTAACATTTGTAAAAGTATATTATATTTGGGTTTATTATGTATTTAATCTTGACGACTCTTTGTACGTATTGTTTATTCTTTTAATAGAAGGGAAATTGAAGCACAGAGAAGCGAATATGAATATATGTTTAGGGGGCTGGCATAGGAGGAGAAGCCAGGACTGGAGAACCCTATTGTGAAGAGTCCATTTACTTGGCTTAAACTAACCAAAGCACAGACATATACTGACTATAACTGAGAAGTCTGGGATGAGGGCTGTAGTCAGGCAGCAGGTATGCAGGGTGCAATTCAAGTCATCAAGATGCCATTGTCCTCTCTTGTCTGTCTCCATCTTTATGTACTTCTGCCTTTCAGACTTCATGTAATACCAGGACACCTGGCAGCAGGTTCAGACCATAAACCTTCCAGGATCAAGTGCCCCTGAAAATGCAGTGGCTGCTACGAAAGTCCCAGCCAAGTCTGACTATGTCTTTCAGCCTCCAATTGGGGGACGCATTTGTGTCTGCATCTCTCACTGAGAGAATGCAATGCTCCTTTTGACTTGGCCTGGGGCACATGCCCGTCTTGGACAATGGGTTTGTGGAGGGACGGTTCGTTCTGCACATCAACCGAGACTGAGCAATGGAAGTCATTTCCCCAGAAATGAGCATTATTCAGTAGAGATACAACTGACTTCTTCCAGTAGAAATGATAACTCCAAACATGGCATTTTGTTGTGTCATTGGATAGTAACTGATTAAGAATCTATTAGAAAATAAATTTGGTCATTCCTGATGTGCTATATATATTCAGTTCAGTTCAGTTCGGTCACTCAGTCGTGTCTGACTCTTTGTGACCCCATGAACTGCAGCATGCCAGGCCTCCCTGTCCATCACCAACTCCTGGAGTCTACCAAACCCATGTCCATCAAGTTGATGATGCCATCCAACCATCTCATCCTCTGTTTTCCCCTTCTCCTCTTGCCTTCAATCTTTCCCAGCATCAGGGTCTTTTCAAATGAGTCAACTCTTCACATCAGGTGGCCAAAGTACTAGAGTTTCAGCTTCAACATCAGTCCTTCCAATGAACACCCAGGACTGATCTTCTTTAGGATGGACTGGTTGGATTTCCTTGCAGTCCAAGGGACTCTCAAGAGTCTTCTCCAGCACCATAGTTCAAAAGCATCAATTCTTCAGTGCTCAGCTTTCTTTATAGTCCACCTCTCAAATCCATACATGATTACTGGAAAAACCATAGCCTTGACGAGATGGACCTTTGTTGACAAAGTAATGTCTCTGCTTTTTAATATGCTGTCCAGATCGGTCATAACTTTCCTTCCAAGGAGCAAACATCTTTTAATTTCATGACTGCAATCACCATCTGCAGTGATTCTGTAGCCCCAAAAATAAAGTCAGTCACTGTTTCCCTATCTAATTGCCATGAAGTGATGGGACCGGATGCCATGATCTTAGTTTTCTGAATGTTAAGCTTTAAGCCAACGTTTTCACTCTCCTCTTTCACCTTCATCAAGAGGCTCGTTAGTTCTTCTTCATTTTCTGTCTTAAGGGTGGTATCATCTGCATATCTCAGGTTATTGATATTTCTCCCGGCAATCTTGATTCCAGCTTGTGCTTCTTCTAGCCCAGCGTTTCTCATGATGTACTCTGCATATAAGGTAAATAATCAGGGTGACAATATACAGCCTTGACGTACTCCTTTTCCTACCTGGAACCAGTCTGTTGTTCCATGTCCAGTTCTAACTGTTGCTTCCTGACCTGCATATAGGTTTCTCAAGAGGCAGGNGCTGTCTCCTTTATTGATATTTCTCCCAACAATCTTGATTCCAGCTTGTGTTTCTTCCAGCCCAGCGTTTCTCATGATGTACTCTGCATACAAGTTAAATAAGCAGGGTGACAATATACAGCCTTGACGTACTCCTTTTCCTATCTGGAACCAGTCTGTTGTTCCATGTCCAGTTCTAACTGTTGCTTCCTGACCTGCATATAGGTTTCTCAAGAGGCAGGTCAGGTGGTCTGGTATTCCCATCTCTTTCAGAATTTTCCACAGTTTCTTGTGATCCACACAGTCAAAGGCTTTGGCATAGTCAATAAAGCAGAAATAGATGCTTTTCTGGAACTCTCTTGCTTTCTCCATGATCCAGCAGATGTTGGCAATCTGATCTCTGGTTCCTCTGCCTTTTCTAAAACCAGCTGGAACATCTGGAGGTTCGCGGTTCACATACTGCTGAAGTCCAATGTACTTTATTCCCCTTTTCCTCTTATCCTGACTTCCTTTAGGCTAAGTGTTTTTAAATATTTCATCTTTTCCCCTCCACTACTAGCTTATTAACTAACTCTCTTTCCTTTTTTAAAGTGGTTGTTCTAGGTTTAGAATATGGATCTTAACTTGAATAGTCTATTTACAAATAAGATTACGCTATTTCACATACAGTGTAAGAATCTTACAACTATATACTCCATTTGACATTTGGGCAACAGCTCTCATACATTTTATTTGTACATACATTATAAAATGCCAAATACATTACTATTAAGATTGCCTCAAAGACCCAACTGTATTTTTTAAAAATTAAAAAGTGAAGATAAAAGTATTTTATTCTTGCCCACATGGTAACCTTTTTCCTTCACCTGGTACAACATCCATCAACATTTTTCATAGCATAGTTCTACTGACAACAAATCTGCTCAACTTTTGTCTGTCTGGAAATGTCTTTATTTTGCCCTCATTTTTGAAGGATATTTTGGCTGGATGTGATTCTAGTTTTCTTTCAGCGTTTTAAAGATGTCGTTCTTTTGACTCCTACTTTGCATTATTTCTGGAGCGAAGCCTGCTATCACTCTTTATCTCTGTTCCCCCTGGACTGACGGGCAAAAGGCCACGAATTAGGGACTAAGAGCACACAGAAAAGATGAACCAACGTCAAAAGCTGGCTCACTGTAAACATTACTAGAACGGGAAATCCCAGAAAGACTGATGAGGGAAAAAAGAGAGATGTCTATCTTAAAAGAACAGAATGAAGAGATAGAAATAGATATAGAAAACACAAATAATTAAATATTATGAATTTAATGAAAAAAAGAAAAACCGAGATGAAATGGATACTTTGAAAAAAACGACACAAATAAAAAGCTTGAAAAGGTCAGTACTTTAAACAGTTGCATTTAAATAAAGATATGAAAATGACCAAGACTCATTGACAGAGACAAAGACCCAAACAGCTCCCCAAGTGCGCGCCATGGAGTTCTTAAGGCGCAGGTGATCTATCATGTCTATCTGTCGTTCGTATTTGGTCGCTAAGTTTGTGTCCAACTCTTTTGCAAGCCCGTCGATTGCAGCCCACCAGGCTCCTCTGTCCATGGGATTTCCCAGGCAAGAATACTGGAGTGGGTTGCCAATTCCTTCTTCAGGGAATCTTCTTGACCCAGGGATCGAACCTGCATCTTCTGCTTTGGCAGGCAGGTTCTTTACCACTGAGCCACCAGGGAAGCCCATCATATACGTAAGTTATTCAAAAACAGTGGAAAGGGAGCGAGAGTTCCTCAATTCATTTTATGAAGCTACCATGGCCTGATTCTAAAAGCAGGATTCAGACAGACCAATAAAGGAAAATAACGAACTTACTTATGAACATATACCCCTTCCCAAGCAATGCGGGAGACCTGGGTTCAATTCCTGGGTCGGGAAGTTCCCCTGGAGAAGGAAATGGCAATCCACTCCAGCACTCTTGCCTGGAAAATCCCGCGGACAGAGGAGCCTAACAGGCTGCAGTCCATGGGGTCGCAAAGAGTCGGACACGACTGAGCGACTTCACTCACTAAGACAACTCTCGCAAATTCCTGNCTGGGTCGGGAAGTTCCCCTGGAGAAGGAAATGGCAATCCACTCCAGCACTCTTGCCTGGAAAATCCCGCGGACAGAGGAGCCTAACAGGCTGCAGTCCATGGGGTCGCAAAGAGTCGGACACGACTGAGCGACTTCACTCACTAAGACAACTCTCGCAAATTCCTGGAAAAATATCAGGCTAATTAAACATACCCTAAAAATTCATCACCATCTTAATACAGATATGAAAATCTACAAGGCAATTATCCTCATTAACGTACCAATAATTATCTCACTATCACAGAAAAAGCATCAGGTAATACTTAGCACCTATTTATTATTTTTTAATTCCCAGAAAACTACTGTAACTTGAAAATGGCTTGTGCCAGAACCCTACAGTAAATAGCATACGTAAGAAAATTTAGATAGACCCCAAGACCAGAAAAAACACATGGCTACTCTTTTCTTACTGTGCTGGAGAAACAGAAACTCAAAGAAATCCTGCAATTTTAAAAGGTCTTTTCTTGGACCATTCTGCCACTAGGAAACAAACAGGAGTTAAGAGCGGTGTGAAAAGTGGCGAGTCTCACCACCAGAGCAGCGGCAGTGGAGGAAGGGAAAGAAAAGAAAGCAGAGAGCAGGTCTGGAGTCAGGAGAGTGGGAGGGCAAGGGAGAGGGAAAGACATCCACTTGCGAAAGACAGTCCCTCGGGGATCAGAGACTTGCTGCTGCTTGACAACAGACACCAAGGGCTGGCTTTGGTGGACATGCTTTAGCTTGGGGCAACTATTAGGGGCCTGGGAACCCCTAGTCTCCTGACTGGTGTATGGGGGCCATGCCCGATAAGCCTGTGTCCTGTTCACCTCTGTTTTTGAAGGCATATCAGAGATTTATTATCGGGGTTCATGAAACCTCAAGACGCCCACCCAAGCGACTGTTGTTAAAAGACTCCTCACCCCCCGCAGGTGTTGAGAGCGCCTCTGCTGCTGTTGCTAAGTTGCTTCAGTCGTGTCCGACTCTGTGCGACCCCGTGGACTGTAGCCCACCAGGCTGCTCCGTCCCTGGGATTCTCCAGGAAAGAATACTGGAGTGGGTTGCCACTTCCTTCTCCAGTGCATGAAAGTGAAAAGTGAAAGTGAAGTCGCTCAGTCGTGTCTGACTGTTCGCGATCCCATGGATTGTAGCCTACCCAGCTAGCTGGGATTAAAAAGGATAAGAAATTGGAAGGGTGCATTCTGAACTTTAATTTCTTTGAATTTTAAGTCACATGGGCAGAGAATTTGACTTTAATGTTTTGGACTTTAATTTAAAATGAAATGTAATCTATGGATTTTAACATCTCCCTGGGAATTTGATAATGAGATAGAATTAATATGCAAATAGAGAGCATCTCTTATGGGCATTTTATGATTACAATGAATTTAGGCCTTACACTGGAGTACCTTAATATGGAATGAATTTTCTGCCTTGAGGTCAAAGTGATTTGCAGTTAATTTGATTCATATATTGGTCTGACCCACTTAAGAAACTTCGGGGGTGGGGGCAAAAATCTCTCCTCCCTACCAGTAGCCCAGGAGAAACAAGGGGGTGTGGCTGGGTAGGCAGGAGTGGCCTTAAAAAGGTGGTGGCCAAGGGTTCCCCCAGGTGAAGGACACAGCTCTGGCCCAACACACCCGCAGAGCAATAAGACCAAACAAGAATCTTCTCTGTGACGCTGTGGCGAGAGCGGAACGAACGTGAACAGCCCTTGGCTTCTCTGGGCCTGTGGCTGGCTCCCTCCCAGGGTGGTGACAACCGGATTAGTGAGTCTGGCTGTATGAAGTTCGTGGTATACAGCAGCTACTCATCTGATGGTCTGATTCTCTCATTAGACTCTGGGGTTCACAACTGAATGAAGCATGTTTCATTCGTTCTTGCATTCCCTGCCTTGCCCTTCGATTTCAACAGCTAGCTACTGAAAAACATCCATGTGTGCAAAGGAGGAAAACAGCTCTTATGACTGATCCCATCACATATCTGTAGGTAACAAGTCATCAGGATCCCTGGGCTCACGACACTTGGCCTAGAGACAGACAGAGAGAGAGACAGAGAGAAACAGAGAGAGAGAGACAGTGCATGAGCAAGAAAGAAGGGAACAAATGGAAACACATTTACAGACTATGATAATCCCTATAAGGAAACGAGCAGGATGGCCAGACAGAGGGGGGCAGTGGAGGCAGGACGCCAGAAAGGGCAGTCAGGTAAGACTTTTCTACAGGACGATGGGATCTGAACTGGGACCCGTGCTGTAAAAACGGGGCAGGAACCAGAAGCACTAAGACTCACAGGTGAAAAGAGCGGAGCAGACGTGACTTACGGAAAGGAAGTCAGCGTGGCTGTGTGCAGGGAGACGCTAAGAACGGCAGGAGATGAGGCTGGAGAGTGGGGCTTGTGGAGTGGTGTCTCCTCACGGGTCCCTGGAGCAGGAGTGGAAACGCCGCCTGGGCACCTGCTCTTTAGAAACGCAAACCATCGGGCCCCAGCCCAGACCTGCTCAACAGGGAGTCTGGGGTCCCGGGCCCAGCAGACAGTGTTTCTGTTTCACAACTGATCTACAGGACTGTGGCAGTTCCAGCTGCACAGTATCACTCTATATTATGAAATGACCACCACGGTAAGTCTGCCGCCCTACGGAGCTGTTACAGCATTACTGGCTGCATTCTCCACGCTGCACACTTCGTCCCCGCGCCTCCTGTATTTTAAACTGCGAGTCTGTACCTCTCATCTTTCCTCACCTACTTCATTCACCCCTACCTCCCTCCACTCTGGCACCACCTTTGGATTTTGCTACTGTGATTCTGTCTCTGCTTTATTATAGTTGTTCATTTGCTTTGTTTTTTATGTTCCACATCTAAGTGAAATCTACAGTATCTGTCTTTCTCTGATATTTCCCTTAGCAGAACACCCTGTAGGTCTATCCACCTGTGACAATGGCAAGATGCCATTCTTCTGTATGGCTGAGTACCACTCCTGTGCATGTGTGTCTGCATACACATGTGTGCCCTGATCGCTGGTACAGAGCAGTGGCATCGCTCTGTGGAGCCTGTGGGCAGGTCTGGGCTTGAGACGTACTCTTGGGTCATCTGCACACAGAGGTTCTTTGAGGCCTAGGAACTGGAGGTCATGGGTCAGGGGGAGGGGTTGGATGCAGACATTTAAGAGCCACGGTAAGCACTCACTCCCAGTGGATTATTTTGTGGGCAATATGAACCTTTTTTTTCCCGGAAGGAGATAACCAATAACTCAAAATGCACAGTGGTAAGACTTCCTTAAAAGTTAAAGTTATCATCATCAGATTATTTATCCACTGGTAATTTTTCAGGGTAACTTTAGAAGCTCATTTCCAAACCAAATTATACTGTGAACTGTAAGATACGCAAATTTCTGACCTTGTTCTGTTAAAACTACACAGGAATAACACAGATATACATACATACATAGCTCATGGAAATATTTTCATTCCAACCTACTCATTATGTCCCAGTTCAAGCTACAAGAAGAGCAAAGACGAATCTGATGAGAAGTTCAACTTCAAGAAGACTGATGGACAAGGTTCCCGTGAAGAGAGTCTGTTGAATGCCCCAGGTAAGAAGCTGTCAGTCCTGGGAGTGGAGGCTGAGAGGAGGGAGGGAAAGAACCAGCAGAGGGCTGAGGGGGCCCACGGCAGGGACGCAGCAAGGCCAGGAAGGCACCCAGACACGTTTAGCGGGTGCAGTACACAAGCTAACCACCCCTCCCCCGCCACTAACACTGCTCGGCAGAACACTCTAGAAAAGAAGAGCACACGAGAAAGTTAGCCATATAACAGCTATTATATATACACCAGAAGAGAGTTCAGAGAGAAAATGACACTGCAGTTTCACAGTGAAGCTCAACGGGGTACAGAGCAGAGCTCTGAAAGCATTTACAGAAAAACAAAGAAGCTTTTCAAGAACAGTAATACTGAGACTATTAAAATGTCCAGAAGTACAAAGAACAATGTGATCAATACAAATATTTTGTAAGTTCAACCACCAAATTTGAGGAGGATTAACAACTAACTTTTCTTCGGCAAACATCTGCATCTGAATTTGGTGCGATTTTCTCATGAATTCTCCACCCAGCAGTTAAATCTTTGTTTAAATAATGAATGAAATTAGCCAGCTTTAAGAAGTTTACTATATTCTGCTTAACAGGACTGAGAAAAGAGTTATTGTCCTTAAGTGGGAAGGAAGTGCTTCACACGTGGTAGGAACCCTGGAGAATGAACGCTGTGACAGAGAGCATCTGCTTCCACGCTGACTACTTACAAAGCAACCAGAACCTTTAGCGTGGGATGTCAGAAAGGTATTTTCAGCTGATCTGGAGCAGGACACATCGTTGAGTATCTGGTCCAGGAGAACAGGGGTCAGAGGCGCCAAGCAGATCCCTCCCACAGGACGGAGCCTCGGCCTTGCATGGCGCGGCCTCGACTCCCAGCCCCCGTGACGTGACAGCAGGGAGCGGGAGCAGGACCCGAGCGCCACCGTGTGAGCCTGGGCGAGCTGCCTTGGCCTCACGTGGAAAATGGGCCGAAAGCTCCCCACAGAGAAGAGGGTGTCATCAAGCAGGTGGTGAGAAAAGAGAGTGACTTCCACAACACCTGGTTTCTAGGAAGTGCTCAAGAAATGCTCGATGCGAACATCATCTTACTTATCCTACTTTCGGCATTTCTCTTGCATTCTCTATGAAGAACTTCAGACCGGCTGAAATGTGAGGGAAAAGTCTAGGAGCATGGCGTTATTTTGCCATTACTGTCATTTTAAGAGTTTCATTGAGCAAAATGTCAAAACCTGACCAGCGACATATGTGAAAGAGCTAGAATGAAAGACCTCTGGTTTTAAGCAGAAGCAGGGGAACATACGAATCTAGAAGCGCATCTGTCCCCAGCACGCTTGAGCGCACAAGACTGAAAGTTCCACTGAGGAGCCTCTGCACGGAACTCAGGACACCGCCGGAGAAATCAGACACACTAGAGAGGGCTCGGGACGCCGTGTCAGCGGCGGAGAACACAGAGGCACGTTGCGCTAACACGCACAGCTACGCTCAGAACAAAAATAACCCACAGAGCGAGTGATTTTTTTCTTTAATATGCATTCCACCTTTGGTCCTTGGGGTATAATTCCCACCCAAAACGCACGGTCGACAAGGTCACACTTCAGTGGCTACACAAACAGAATTCTGTCTTGTTTTCATTCAGTTTTTAATTTTTAACCCACCGACAGACTCTCAACTGCACGCTGTATTCTGACGAGCTACTTGCCACTAATAAATAGTGTCTCAGAAACTGTCAGCTGGCCCATGGTGTTAAACAAAAAAAAAAAAGAGAGAGAGAGAGAGAGACTTTCCACGATGAGCCTCCAGCCGGTGCTGGGAAGGGCAGCACACAGGCTGTGGAAGGAGGTCTGTAAACGAGGAAGACGGCGGTGAGAACACAGGAGCGCCAGGCCTCCAGGGGGCCCTGCTCTGACCTGCCCACCTTGTGGGCACAGGCAGGAGGGAGCCGACAGGTGCATCTGCAGGGGACCAACACCCTCCCTTTCTCCCTGCTGCCTGCCTGGCAGACACCGCCACACCGAAGGCATCATGTGGAGCCCCACTCTCACCCTCCAGGAGGAGACCATCGTGAGGGGATGGTCTGTGAACAAAGATGCCACAATTCAGAAACACACCTACGGTGAGAAACGTCACTCGCTCTGCTAGAGAACGGGAATGGAAAAGAGGAAGGAATCCTACACCAAGTATTTCCTTATTCACCAAGACTTTTACAGGCAAAAATGGGGCGCTCATAGAGTTTTGCAAGGTAGGAATCAGACAAAACAATGGCTGTGTTTGCAGTCATAGAGGAGTGAGTGGCAAAACCCAGGTTTAGTTTTAAAATTCATACTTTTTTGCAACTGCACCATATAAACTGCAGGAGGATGTATTTCAGGTCTTCAGAAAAGAGATAATGATTGAAATAATATTAAATATGCTGGAAAATCTCAAAGTATACAGTTGAGAGTGCTTAGGACTGAGACAGGAAGAAGAAGGGGCTAGCGAGGCAGAACAGGAACGCGGTGGGCAGGCCCTGCCAGGAAGCAGTCAGGAACCACCCAGGAGGAGGACCCAGGAGCCAGACTCAGCCAGCCCCGCGTGGCACGTTTCTTTGGCTGATTTTCCAGTTCCCTAGGAATCTCACCATTAGCCTGACATGAAAGTCACACTTCATCTTCAGGGCCCTTCTGATCTCCCTGTTTGCTAATACTCAAACACTTGAAAATCTTTTCATCTACAAGTGTGTGAAAGTCACTCAGTCGTGTCTGACTCTTTACGACCCATGGACTATACAGTCCATAGGATTCTCCAGGCCAGAATACTGGAGTGGGGAGCCTTTCCCTTCTCCAGGGGATTTTCCCAACCCAGGGATCAAACTCAGATTCCCCCACATTGCAGGTGGATTCTTCACCAGCTGAGCCACAAGGGAAGCCCAAGAACACTGGAATGGCTAGCCTATCCCTTCTCCAGGGAATCTTCCAGACCCAGGAATCGAACTGGGGTCTGCTGAATTGTAGGCAGACTCTTTATCAATTTAGCTACCAGGGAATTGCCATCTACAACTACTTGTTAATTTGACAAAAATTTAAAAGATAGCTAGCTACTTATGACAGACCCTGTATTGGGGACTAAGGGGTGAATGAGACACATCGCCTTACCCTAGTCGGCAGTGGGGATAAGGGAGAGAGAAAAGGCCGCAGAGACAAGCAAAACCCACCACCAATATCCAGAGCTGGAGGACTCACAAAGTGTCCTGGGGGTGCAGGAGAGGGACACACCTAACCCCTCTAGAAGGGCCTGCATGGGAGGCCCAGGAACCAAGGTTGTGAGCTTCACCCTGAAGGCATCAGAAAGAGTTTACAAGGAGATTTAGGCTTCAGAACGCATACTCATTTAAAAACCGAATTTACTATAATAAAGCACACAATTCTTAAGTATGATAGCTTAGAGAAGTTTCACATATGTGTGCACACATGCAACCACTACCCAAGGTCAGGACAGAACACTCCAGTACCTACCAGTGCATGAGTCCTTACAGGAGCTGGGACTCTCACCTCTATCGCCTCTGGTCACTTCTGCCTTCTCTGGAATCTGGGGTGGTGGTATTGTTCAGTTGCTCAGTCGTGTCCGACTCTTTGCTACCTCGCAGACTGTAGCACGCCAGGCTTTCCTGTCCTTCACTATCTCCCAGAGCTTGCTCAAACTCAAGTCCACTGAGTTAGTGATGCCAACCAACCATCTCATCCTCTGTCACTCCCTTCTCTTCCTGGGCTCTATCTTTCCCAGCATCAGGGTCTTTTCCAATGAGTTGGCTCTTTCCATCAGGTGGCCAGAGGACTGGAGCTTCAGCTTCAGCATCAGTCCTTCCAGTGAATATTCAGGGTCGATTTTCTTTAGGGTTGACTGATTTGATCTCCTTGCAGTCCAAGGGACTCTCAAAAGTCTTCTCCAACACAATTGCAAAGCATTAATTCTTCAGCGCTCAGCCTTCTTTATGGTTTAACTCTCACATCCATACATGACTACTGGAAAAACCACAGCTTTGACTAGATGGACCTTTGTCGGCAAAGTAATGTCTCTGCTTTTTAATATGCTATATAGGTTTGTCATAACTTTCCTTCCAAGGAGCAAGCATCTTTTCATTTCATGGCTGCAATCACCATCCTCAGTAATTCCTGGGAGCCCAGGAAAATAGTCTGTCATTGTCTCTACTTTTACCCCATCTCTCTGCCATGAAGTGATGGGACCGGATGCCATGATTCTAGTTTCCTGAATGTTGAGTTTTAAGCCAGCTTTTTCACTCTCCTCTTTCACTTTCATCAAGAGGCTCTTTCGTTCCTCTTCACGTTCTGACATAAGGTTGGTGTCATCTGCATATCTGAGGTTATTAACATTTCTCCCGGCAGTCTTGATTCCAGCTTGTGCTTCATCCAGCCCAGCGTTTCACATGATTTACTCTGCATAGATGTTAAATAAGCCAAGTGACAATATACAGCCTTGACATACTCCTTTCCCAATTTTGAACCAGTCCATTGTTCTATGTCCGGTTCTAACTATTGCTTCTTGATCTGCATACAGGTCTCTCAGGAGACAGGTAATAGGATGATCTAGTATTCTCATCTCTTAAGAATTTTCCACAGTTTTCTGGGATCCACATAGTCAAAGGCTTTTGCATAGTCTATGAAGCAGAAGTAGACGTTTTTCTGGAATTCTCTTGCTTTTTCTATGATCCAACAGATGCTGGCAGTTTGACCTCTGGTTCCTCTGCCTTTTTAAAATGCAGCTTGTACATCTGGAAGGTCGTGGTTCACAGACTACTGAAGCCTAGCTTGAAGGATGTTGAGCATTATCTTGCCAGCATGTGAAATGAACACAACTGTATGGCAGTCTGAACATTCTCTGGCATTGCCCTTCTTTGAGACTGGAATGAATACTGACCTTTTCCAGTCCTCTGGCCACTGCTGAGTTTCCCAAACTTGCTGGCATACCGAGTGCAGCACTGTCACAGCCTCACGGGGTCAGGAGCCCTCCGGCATGCACTCCTCCTGCTCTGGGTTCCTTAGTGCACCTATTTCTGCACCTCACAGCGGGCAGCCGCCTGCACTGCTGCGTGTTAGTCCACTGTGTGTACACGCCATGGGGCACTGCCTGTCCTGTTAGAGAGGCATCTGGGCTATCCCCAGGTTTTGGCTATTACGAACAAGGCTGCTACGAGCATTCGTGTACAAGACTGTTGGTGGACACAGCACTCATATCTACCGCGTTTATTACCCGGGTTATTGCTGGTTCAGGAAAACGTAAGAAATTCAGCAGGAAGACTCTCTTGTTATGCTTCTACTGAAAATGCTGGCTGATGTAACCTGGACGAAGATAAGGCAAGAGGATCTCGGTCATTAAGAATAAAAGACAGGAAGCAAGATCCTTTCTTAGGAGGACGGGGAGGTAACTGGGATCGCAAACGTTTCCAGAAGCTGGGACAGTCACTGTCCACAAACTGACCTGAGAACACGTGGCCTGGTCCTGGCCCTGGCCCTCCTGAGCCTGCAGGTTTGGGTTTTTGGGTCAAGTATGGGAAACGGTTTCTCTGAGCATTTCTTCAGCCCTGCCCTCTTTCTTCCGTTCTCCTGGGACTCTGATGACGGAGTGTGAGAGTGTCTATTAGAGTCCCGCATGTCCCTGGCCAATTTCCCCCGTCTATTTTATTCCTGTTACTCAGCCTGGGCCCTTTACATTCTCTCCTCACACTCACTGGCTGTTTCCATCTGTCCTTTCTGTTGTGCTATCTAACCAGTCCAGTGAGCTTTTCCACTTTGCGTTGTCATATTTCTCAGTCCTCAAATTCCCACTTGGATTTTCTTGGCATCTTCTCTTTCCCTGGTGAGATCTTCTGCTCCTTCATTTGCGGCCATTGTTCACAACTGCTCGTTGAAGCACTTTCATGCACTTTCATGAATGCTGCCTGAACATCCCCATCAGGTAATTCCAGCATCCGTGTCGTCGAGGTGCCGCCATCTGTTGACTGCCCTTTCTCATTCAAGTTGAGATTTTCCTGGCTCTCGGTGTAACACAGGACCTTCAGTTACTCTGAACACTAGGGAATGCTGCTGGGACTGGATCTCACGGCAGGCTCCCGTTTCAGTCGGCTCCCCAACACCAGGGTGGGGCGGGGAGCAGCACCCCGCTACTGCCATGTTAGGGCGGGGCTCACTCGGCCTCCTTCCTGCTGGGCAGAAGGAGGCCAGCTGTCACCTCTGGGACAGGTATGGAACAGGGGTGAGCTCCAGTTCCCCGCGTGCCCTCCACGGACAGCAGGGTCAGGCAGGAAGGCAGGGCGCCTGTTGCGAGGAGCAGGGATGAGTGTCCCGGCTGCCCACCCAGTCTTCTCTGACCCCAGCCAGAGCGGGGGTGGGGTTATCTCATTACACACAGGTGAAGGTTTAGGTTTAGGCTCCTCACTTGGCCACTGCTGATGGGGGTGTGGGAGGGGCTCTATAGTTTTTCTGGGGTGCTTGTCTAGAGTAGGGAGTTATCGTCTAAAAGCCTGTCTTGCTCAACTGCCCCTTTTCTGCCCTTTAGCTAGAAAGAGCAAGCTTTTCTTGGGGGCTTTTTGGTCTGCTCCCATGTTTCTGGATTGATAGTTTCTCTGACATCTGGTCTGAGAAATACAAGGCAAAAAGAAAACCCGAGGAACGCACCAGGGACCGTCCCCGGAGCCCCAAGGCCCTAGGCAGCTGCCCTCTCCTCCACCTTCAGAGTCTCCCTGTGCCTGTTCTACACATGACGCCCAGGGTTTCTGCCTCCGTAGCAGCAGGAGTCTGGAGAAGCGCATTGACACACCCTTGACCACAACTGAAAAAGCCCTGTTCCCAACATGCCGCTCTGAAGGGGCCAGAGGACCTCCGACTAGAAGATGAGGATGGAAATCAAGGATGACCCACGATGGGATTTCAGAAGAAAGATCAGGATCTCTCAGGCAAACAACGGCAACTGCAGTTCTATTTGCCCAGGCTCTGCCCAGCACTGTTCACGTCACATGGACTACGCCTAACTGTCCTCGTCCTCCCAAAAGCGTAGGGAGGACCCCCTACTGTCCCACCTTTCTGACAGGAGCAGGCTCCTGCAGGGCACTCCCTGCTCCACAGCACGGCCCAGGTTCGGCCCTGGACCATCTGAATCCAGAACCAGAGCTCCTCACCCCCACACTCCCACCCAACGCCCCTCACCACGAGCCGGCCTCTGAAATGGGCAGGGAGGCGGCCTGCACTCACTCTGCTCCCTGCCTGCAAAAACACATGACGCTGAAACAGACTAGAGATCAGCAGCTTGAAACCTACTGTGTCCTTTTATCTGCGTAGGCCTTCTCCGCCGGGATTTCAGAAATCTGGAATACGCTGCAGATGCTAGGTCACAGCAGCGTCAGCTGCATGCATGGTGTGTGTGTGTGTATATATGTATATATATGTATATAAAATTTTTGACCTTATAATCTTGTATTTTTAAGGGCAATGATTCCTGATAGGTTAAATTGCTGAAGTGTACTTTTCCATTCTACTTCAAGTGATTTTTTTTTCAAAAACATTATCACTAATTACCCTAAAAATGGAAATTCCAGAAAATGGCATATTTTCAAATAAAGTCCAGATGATTTTTCCTTTGTATTTTCAAGTGTGTATGAATCTTATTTGATCTCTGCCAGACCACACACGCAAACTACATCTTGAATCGGTCACTTCCCATCATACATACTTCTCAGGATACACGCTTCCTACAGAGTTATGTGAGAAACGGAGAGCTTAATAGGAGAGATCTGCATAAACACCGCAGAAAAACAACTGAGGCGCCTACTGAGAACCTGCATCACTACTGGGGGTTGCAGCCACCACCCGACTCCGACAGCAAGCCCAGTCCTGGAAAGCTCCCAGCTGTGGAGGCTTTCCTTTCCTTCACCTTAAAAGAAGAAAACAAAATAACACAGCCTTCTTCCTTCTAGTCCACCTCCCGTCTTCTGAATCTTACTCTGGAATCTCAGAATATCACAACTGCAAAACGCCTTAGGTCATTACGTGGTCCATTATACCCCCATCTACGGATGAGGATTACGAAAGGAAACCATCTTGACTAAGAAGATGAAGAAACTGACAACTTTTTAGAAAGGGCAGGGCCCTGTTACTCTAATATTACGTGTTCTGTACTTAGAAACACAAAGAATCAAGCGTGTCACGTCATTACACCAGGGGAGAAGGAGCGGTTTCTGGCAGGAGAGAAAACCAATAGAAAGCTTCCTACTTTGGGCAACCTGGTCAAAGAGAAAATTCACAAGTCACATGACTAGGGCTGAAAAGGACATGGAAAAACTTGGTCCGGTCTCCTTACTTTACAAATGGGAAAAGGAACAACATTAGGTATTTTCCCCAGGTCCCCTGACAGTATGTACTCGGTCCACTCACCAATAAACTCTAGCCCACTCCATGTGTCACTGAGGGCCAAGATGTGAAACAATGTGTGCAAACACCAGTTTAATTAGATTATCAAATTTACGTATATGAGGAAACTAGGATCAATTTCCTATTTTTTAATGCTGATCTTCAGTCTTAAAATGGAATCACACTTGAAGGGATTATTAATCTAAGTTTATCCTGACATTGCTGAGTGTCTCTTCTCCCTACTCTGAGATTCAAAGGTCTTAAGAAAGGGATGGTATGTCTAATGAGAACTTAAAATATGGAATAAGCACACAGTTCCAGGCTTTCTCTCCAAGTTCCAAAAACAAATGCTAAGCGGCCAGAGGTTTGAGATGCTCGCGTCTCCTGTTCTGATCTTCTCCACCTGGACAGGCCTCTGCAACCTGAACAGCCCAGGGACTGCACACAGCTCCCAACTGAGGCCTCAGCAGTGCTATCCTATGCACTTGGTGGAGATTATACTTAGCTTATTACAAGCTATTCTCTCTTATATAGGGTAATGATACCCTCCTTATTTACTTCGAGTTATTCACTCTTTCAATAAAAACATTAGTTAGGGACAGTGAGCATGGAATTAATTACAAGGGTTCAGCCCTGAGCTGAGGTTCTACTTTGTTTTACATATTAACAACCTCAGACGGTAAAGAATCTGCCTGCAATGCAGAAGACCCTGGTTCTATCCTTGGGTTGGGAAAATTCCCTGGAGAAGGGTACAGCTACCCACTCCAGCATTCTTGCCTGGAGAATCCCACGGACGGAGGAGCCTGGCGGACTACAGTCCATGGGGTCTGGACAGCGACGAACATGCTTACTTTCAGCCCTATACTTGGCATAACAATAACATCAGCACCACTAAGCCTGTATTCTCCTTATGATGCCTCACGCAAGGGATATTCTCAATGTGGTTTTACCAGGATTGCTTTATCTAATCCTCCCTGTGAGGTGGTGTTATCCTCACTGAGCATGTGTCGCTGGAATGCAAGCTCCATGAGGGCAGGTATCTGGGTCTATCCTGCTCAGCGCTGCACTGCCTGAGCCTAGAACAATGCTTGACTCACAGCAAGCAAACAATACTCAGTGAATGGATGGACAAATCATATTTATAGAGGAAAAAGTTTAGTACTAAGTTTACAGATGATCACTATGGTCATGAGTATTGAGTGGCACAGCTGAGACTCAAATCACAATTTCTGATTGCACTGTATCAGGGGCCAGCAAACTTTTTCTGTAAAGGGTGAGAAAATAAACAGCTGGGGCTCTGCAAGCCACACAGTGGCCTCTGTCCCAACTACCCAACCGAGCGGGTGTCAAGCGTGAGCAGCCGAGACAACCCTAGAGGAAGGAAGGCTGCTGTGTCTCCATAGTCACTGACATAAAACAGACCTGCCGGCTGTAGCTGCCAGGCCCGTATTAGATCCTCACAACAATCAAGCAGGGCAGATTATCGAGAACCAGAGGCTCAGCTACTGAGGGCTTCGTCCAAGGTCACACCATGAATCTGCAAGTCCCTGCTCTTTCTATGAAACCTCATGGTCTCCACGCAGATCTACGGTGTATTCAGAACTCGTTCCTGCACTTTATGGCACAAAGCAGAACGTCCACTCTCTTGCATCTTGAAATTAAGCCCATAACCATAGCAGGCTGCTAGAGCTTAAGCGCATAGGCAGGTGTGGAGGGGTGTGTGCAAGTGCACAGACAGAGTTAATCCAAAATCTGTTTTCACAAGAAAATCTGACCTTCCGTTAAGCACCGTGATGTGGAAACAATGCAGACTCCATCTGGGAGACAGGCGGGGCACGGGATTGGCCCTTTCTGTTCTCACAAGGAAAACAGCCTAACCCAAACTAAACACTAACCTGGTTACACGTGAGGCTGAACATAGCTGAATGCATTAATCATCAGACAGGATAATAAAGGGAAATATGCAAGCTCTCTCCCAATTGTTTACCACTTGTATTTTTCTTGGAACAGAAATGCATTTTATATATTATATGAACCTGTAAAAAATACACGCCTGGTAAAATATTTAAACACATACTCTGTACCAAGAGTATTAAAACATGAAATATTCCATCATCATAAAAGAATTTTGAGTTCATGAAGGTTTAAACACCCACCTGACTCCAGCTATGGCAACAAGCACAGAACAGAAACTAAACTGCACTTTATGCTAACTGGATAATCTTGATAATTACAGGCTACTCAGTATGTAGCAAAGTTTGACAAACCCCTCCTTTGGCTGATCTCAGTAAGTAAGGTACTACTTAGGAGCGACACTGCAGACTCCCAAAAGAAAAATTCAAGTCAATTCTTTCTCAAATTATAAAGCTAGTGCTTTGGTTCCTTAAGATAAATAAATATGTATAAAATCTATTAAGTTCAACTGCTCACTACTCAACTGGCATAAATACTACTTGGCTTAAAAAGTTCAACTCGATACACTTACCAAGAAATTATGTACAAAATATATGTGAAAATAAAAAAATTGAGACAGGCATAGTCTGTCCTATCAATAAACCTTAAAAAAAAAAAAAAAAACACAACATCTTCACATTTGTCTCAGACTCTCTGGTACAAAAACTAACTTAGTTAGACTGTAAGTGCTTGCCAACAGTGGCAGTAGCAGGCAGCATTTCTGGGTGACCGTGAAACGCCAAGCACTCTTGATGGGCTTTGCCGAGATGATGCAGTAACGTGAAGTGCCGGTCGCTCAGCTGCGTCCGACTCTGCGGCCCTATCAGCTACAGCCCACCAGGCTCCTCTGTGCACGGGATTCTCCAGGCAAGAGTACTGGAGTGGGGTGCCATTTCCTTCTCCAGGGGATCTTCCCGACCCAGGGACTGCACCCCAGTCTCCTGTACTGGCAGGGAGATTCTTTAGCATCTGAGTCAATGTGATAGTTAACGCTTAAAACAATCCTGCAAGACACGATGTATGCGTTATCCTTCCCCTTTTTTTCCACTGAGAAAACTGGGGCTCAGTTATTCCCGCCCCAAGCCCCTAAGCACCTGAGCGCCTACATGATTTAGAATCAGGTCTGCCAAGCCTTCCTTGGTGGCTCAGTGGTAAAGAACCCGCCTGCCAATGCAGGAGACGCAGGTTCCACTTCTCGATCAGGAAGATGCCCCGTGGAGGAGGAAATGGCAGCCCACTAAAGTATTCTTGCCTGGAAAACGCCATGAACAGAGGAGCCCGGCAGGCTACAGTCCACGGGGTCACAAAGAGCTGAACATGACTTAGCGACTGAACGGCAACAGCAAGCAACTGCCTAGCCTGCAAGTCCGGATTTTTCCTCCACATCAGTTCAACTTCCTTCAAGCAGGGTTCTGACTCTGGGGTCCAAAAATAGTTCCCAGGGAATTCATGGGCCTCTGCGAACTCTATGAAAAACTGTGTGGCTGTGGTACGTGAACTTTTCTGAAAGGAAGAGTTTCTTACAGGAGAAGAAATGAAAGGGACGGCCAGCTGAAATATACGTGTCGTGCACCACACGTGCGAAGCATTGCCACCGTCCTGCAGTGTTCTGCGTGCTTGGTAGAGTCTGACTCTCTGTGACCCGAGGGACTGCAGCCCGACAGGCTCCTCTGTCTATGGAATTTTCCAGGCAAGAACACTGGAGTAGGGTGCCATTTCCTCCCCTAGGGTATCTTCCCAACCCAGGGATTAAACCTGCATCTCTTGAGTTTCCTGCACCGGCAGGCGGGTTCTTTACCACTACCCCCTAACCCTACTGCTCCATCTGCCTCCATAATTCTGAAAAGAACAGGGACGCATCCTCTCCGGCTTGGCTGTGAGACAGAGGGGCTGTGATACAACTCAGCCCTGGAGACTCATGACTCTTCACCTTGAGAATGGCAGCAACTGTCCACTGTCCCTTTCCCCATGAGAAATGCACAAAACACAGGCACGGGTTCCCAGTCCCAAGACAAGCACCACCGTGGAATGTTCCACTAACTGGAAACCATTTCTGCTTCCCCTGAAACAGGAAGCTTACTCTACAACTCTCTGCAGGAGCTGATGGAGGCCCCGTCCCTGCACACAGAGAGTCTCTGCATCTACTGCCTTCTCTTCACACACACTGTGACTCTCAAGAGAGTGTTTTTGAGCAAAGACAACTATTTTGCAAACCTCCTTCAATAAAGTGCCTGTAAAGGAGCTTTGTAAACTGTAAAACGCTGCATAAAGATTCATTGTTATTAACAAATATATTTAAGATTCAGGCAAAACACGGTCCACATTTCTTTAAGTTTTAGATGGAAAAAATGGAAACAATCACTTGCAGCCTTTAGGCAGCGGGTGTTTGTTTTTTTTTCATCTCTGCAGAATATTCCCTCTGTTACAGAATATCATGAAAACCAAAGTTCAGAAAGAGCGCCCGACTTGCTCAAGAGTGACAACAGGCCAGCCCCAGGCAGACGGGTGACGTGTAGACCAGGGATGGACGAACCTCAGTGCCCACAGCAGCTCCTCACGGCCTCCAAGCTCCACCTCACAGGCCTGTTGTCAGGAGCTGGGTGATCTCACCAAAGCATTTACTGCTGGTGGCTCTATGTTAAATCAGCTGAAGATCCACGCTTACCACATAAGGCACAAAGTCTTTATGTAAACTACTCAGACACTGGTTCACAAAACGTCCATTAATAATACTCCAAGTTGTGTCTGTACCACGAAGAGTCACACTAGAGAGAAAAGGTGCTATTACACAGATGAAAACTGCCCGAAGCCACCTTAGGCATTCACCTAATTCTAGCCCTATTTTCCAGTGTTGATTGTATTTTAATAAAATGGAAGCACTATAGAATAATTATTTCTGAATGATTCAACAAGCAAATAAGCACATGTTTGAACATATTAAAAAGAGCTGAAATGTGAGCTAAGTATAAACTTTTGGCAAGTGCACGCCCTTCTGTAAACCCTCGCGGTGTTTTTATTTTCTAACTTTAGTCTTAATTTCTTACAAAATCTCGAGGAAGCCACTTATAGAAGGCGCACACAGTCCCGACGCGGAGGTCCTGATTGGCAACACTGGACCCAGACACAGAGCCCATCTCAGAACCAGCGGGCTGCAGGCTCTGCTGTCAGTCAGAAACCAGACCCCAGCACTCTAGGGGTGCACGTGATCTCTCCTCCCCTCTTACCCCACCCCTCCTTCTCCGAGGATGCGAAGGACTAAGGGGCAGTGTTTCTCAAAGGTGGCCCCAGGCTGCAGCTACAGCCTCTGGAAACGGCAGCCTGAAGAGCTGCTGGTCAACGAGGACTTCTGTTGACAGGATGGCGACGAGCATAACCGTTCAGAGTGGGGAGCAGAGATGGAAGGCAGGAGGGCAACACGCTGCGGTGCTACGTCAGCCACTCCCCGGCCCCGTGGGGCTTTACAAATGCGCTTGAGATCCTCTTTCCTCTTCAGGAAAGGGACCTGGAGACGCGCTGGTGGGCCTCTTTGCTGTCCACCCCAGTCAAGGCTGGGGGAGGCAGGTGAGGCGGCGGTGGCTGACAGGACCGGCTTCTCTCCACGAAGTGGGTGCCCCTCCTTTCCTCCAAGGCAGCTCTGGTCTCCCCGGGAAGCACTGGGGGACCACAGCACGCTCTCCACGAGTGCCCCCTAGACCGTCTCAGCTCTAAGACTGTGCCGCACCTGCTCTCCGTCCACGGGACAAGGAGCCGCAAGAACCGAGCAGGCGTGCGGCCACACACTGACAGGCGCCCAGAGGGGGTGGGGACTCACCAGGCGTCCAAGGCACCACCCTATGCGTACTTCTTGCTAAATACGTGATGATAAATGAAATGTTTCCTATTCCATCTTATCCTGCTCTTTAAAAAAAAAATAATAATTCTGGCTATGATGAATTACACGAATTTCACATTCCATTAATGGGTTGCAATCTACAGTTTTAAAAATACCCTGCTTAGGACGGACTTCAAACAGATCTAGGTTTCAGTCATACTTTGCTCTAATTGGTTTGGGCAAATACTTCTGTGACTCTGGGGTCCTTCATCTGTGAGACAGGGGGCATACTTCTTGTAGGTACAAGACCAACATGAGGCACAGACCCGCCACAGTAAGCTCTCAAGAAGCCCAGCGTTATCATTAGCAGCACAGAAACCCTAAAACCCCCTTGGTCGGCTCTGAGCCTCACCATCTGGGACGCGGCCTGCTCTGTGGAGCTGCATCTGGGCACCCTCATTTAGAAATATATTTATAGAGCGGCAAAATACTCATGGCCAAGTTTACTCTTTAGGCAACCAACATGTTTATACCTTGTGTTCCCGCAAAGAAGTTTCATGCTCTTTCAACTTCGTGACACTCTTACAGGATTTCACTCAGGTCCGTTTCCTTCACTGTATGCAGAGCAGGCACTGTACTAGACTACTCAGGGAGACAGAACAAAGGCAGCCCGGCTCTGGGCCAGAGCAGCTCTGAGCCGGCTCCCAGGTCCGTGGAATCTGGCCTCCTGTCCACTCCTCCTGACGGAGTCTATTCCAGAGTCTCCCCAGCTCACTCTCTTCCTTCCCCTCTCCCTGTGCTGGGACAGTCCATCCTTTTTGAGGATCTTTTCCCTGCCACACAGCTGACTGTTACCTGCAGGGCCGGGTCCAAGAGCCTCCTTCCCAAGCGGCGTCTGCTGTGCTGGCCAGGCTGTCTGTCCTTCTCACGGGCCAGGATCCTAACCACTTCCTCCTTCACTCCCCATCCACCCAGCACACGCTGCACCAATCCCATTATGTGGCAGCTGTCATGCCTACGAACGTTAACAGTGTAAACGTATAAATTTGCGTGTGTGGCCCAGCACACACAAAGACACTGTTCCACTGATGAAGCTTGTTGTTCAGATTACACCAGGATTCCCCCGTCCACTAAGAGTTTCAATCTAAAGTCAACAACAGGAATTAAAAGAGGTTTGTTTTTTCTTTAAACCCTTTTTGGTGTAACTTTCCTAACACGCCACAAACTAGAGACAGAGGTACAATATATATCCACATACTCGATATCCAGCTTCAAGTTACCATGTTGTCAACCTTGCTTCTCTACCTCTTTCCACACTTACCACCTCTAGTGTATTTAAAATAATACTTAAAAACAGGTACCTCTAGAGAATTCTTGGATGAGGAAATGGTAACCCACTCAGGTATTCCTGCCTGGAAAATTCCATGGACAGAGAAGCCTGGCAAGCTACATGCCTTGGGGTTGCAAAGACTCAGACACTACTGAGCAAGTGAGTCACAGAGAATTCTAGTCCACGCTCCACTCACCATCTGTTCCATACTGTCCCTTTCTCTTACAGGTGACCAATTTTGAATAATTAGCTCATAGTCTATCCTCCCACGGGCTCTCTTTGAACATGTATGGAATTCACATTTCTGCCCCTAGGTTATACAAAAGACGGCACACTCAAAGTCTTCTGCGGCTGCTGCTTTCAGAGACTATGTGGAGGGCCAGTGCTGCTGGGCTCACGGTAAGCCACTGTGTGGACGAGCCACAGCTCCCCGCTGAGGGACACTGGCTGTCTCTAACGCTGAGGAGTTGTAAATAATGCTGCAAGTGTATCGGTTAGTGTGCATTTCTTTTTATGACCAAGAGTGAGCAGTGTTTCATTAGTTTGATGGCTCCTTGTTTTACTTGTCTGTAAATTATTCATCTTTCATAAATTTTAAAATAGGGTCATAGGTCTTTTTCTTAATTTCAGAAATTACCTACTATGGCTATCAGCTCTCTGTGATTTAAGTGTAAATATTTCCTTCCCTTTGTCATCTATCGTTTTACTTTGCTTATTTGTTTCCTGATGTGCAAAGTCTTTTTAAAAAAAGTGTATTTAAATCTATCAAGCTTCTGTTATTGTTGTTAGAATGAATATATGGGAAGGTTTTTCTCTACTCTCAGTGTATAATGTAAAAAGACTCATCCATGTTTGCTCTTAATGCCTGTAGGTTGGGGTGTTCTACATTTACCTATTTGGGCTGCTTTGCCCGCTTACTCACCTATGCAAGGGTGCGCCCATGCTCGGTCGTGTCTGGCCCTTGGGACTCCATGGACTGCAGCCCGCCGGGCTCCTCTGTCCATGGGATTCTTCAGGCAAGAACAGTGGAGTGGGTTGCTATTTCCTCCTCCAGGGGATGTTGCTGACCCAGGGATCAAACATACCTCTCCTGCACTGCGGGCAGATTCTTTACCGCTGAGCCATTGAACCCAGCTCCAGAAACAAACCTGAGAACACTGTTGAGATCATATTAAATTGATAAATAAACGGGAGGGGAAATATCACCTGTGTGAAACCAAGTCTTCCTGCCCCAGCACATCGTACGCAAAGAGACCACTTTCAAATAGAATGTTTCCCTTTCAGCAGTGCCTTTATGAGAACAACCAGTATTTTTGAACAGCAAGACCCAGATTTACAATTTGCTAGGCAATAATTTATGTCCAGGAGTGACTGGTAACATAGGGACCTTCTGAAACATTTGCACAAAAGATTTAAGTAACCAAGAGGGGAGAACTCAGGCAATGCCAAGGAGCAAGTGGAAATGGGGTTAAAACCAGCGGCATTCAAGCCATCCATCCCAGTGCAGCCTCTAGAGCAACTTCCTGCTGTGAAACTGGGGTGAGAGGAGTTAAACGCTCTCCAAATCCTCAAAGACAAACTTGTGCACGGGTGAATTATCTTCTCTCCTAGCCACTGACCAAGTCCGGCTTTACTGAGAAGCCTGCCAGGCTTCCCCAGCTCTCAGCCCCCCTCCCGCGGGCTCTCAGACCTTCCTCGCTGCTCTCTGCATCCCTATCTACGACTTGACGGCCAGCTGCAACCTACTGCTTTTTACCACCGCTGCACTAAGCCCAATTACTTCCTTTGCCACTGCTTCGGGAAGGGGCGTGCTCCAAGACCAACCCAGAAATCTCCTCTGATACCCAGAACGTTTCTACAGGCAGGCATACTTGCCCTCACGTTGCTTTCCTATCAGCACAGCTCTTGAAAACCCCTGAAAGGGAATTTCATCATTTACAAAATAGAAAAATGACCGTTAAGTTCATCTGTGTTGTAAAGAACAGGATTACTGGACACAATGGTTGTTGGGAATGAACTGTTTGATAAATGAACAGCATATACTAAGGATGGGAGGCTGTTGACAATCAAAATCCAACAAAGTTGAAAATGGACAAGAATTTCCATGGTCGCTGGTGTGCTAGCATATGGGGTTGATATTCTCGTTGTTTGACGCAGAGAACTCAGCAGCATGTGTGAGGAGCTGAAGCGTCTGTGAATTTCAATAAGTACACAGCTTACTAAATATACGTGTGGTTTCGAAACTGTGTTATTTGTTCCACCCAGAGAGTCTCGTTTTAACACAGTTTTGAATAAATTCCTTGGTTGCTTAAAAGCTTGTTTGGTTCCTCTTCAGCAAAGCATGCAAGGTTTTGATGCTGAAAAAAGAGAAGATCCTATCTTCACTTAAATCTGCCCACAAAGGATGGGGGGGGACATCAATAGAAGTGCCAGAGACAAAGGACAATAAACGCAGCCGGACTGTGCAGCCTGCAGACAAGGCCAAACCAACCCCGGAGAGCCCGCCGTTCCTGAGCTCGGACGCGACATCTGAGGACACATGAAGGGGAGGAGGAGCTGCACACACTTCGTATGAGAGAAGTCTTGCCGGCAGAAACCCTCCCCCCAAATCCTAACGATGCCCTGCCCAGTGAGGACAGGCTGGCAGGGAGAACCTGCGTGAGAGGAAGGGGCAGGCAGGCAGCGGCGAAGGGGCGGTGGCCGTGCAGAGAAGGAACTCTCCCATTGCGGGGAAGGCGAAGACGACTCAAGGCAGAGAGTTCAGACTTAGAAAGAAAGCAGGCGTCTGAGGTTGCAGTCCAGGGGCCGCGGTCCCAAAGCGATCCTCTGCAGACAGCGAGAGCGATCTGGGCGCTCTGTGGACCTTGCACAGCGTGTCACCGTCAAGGATGTCAACGCAGCTGACATTTCACGCTATTCACGGCCCCTGGCCCATGTAACAGCCTCCCATAGGCCAGTGTGCTCCAGGCAGTGGAGCAGCAACGCGTGAGAGACACATGGTCCAGGTCCACCCTCAGCAGACTTCCATTCTAGGAATATGAGCGGGGCCTGGGCGCAGACGAAACCCCAAACATCATGTAAACATGTCAGACAACAGATGGCAGCGAGTGTGACTAAGAAGTGGAGCCAACGCCAAAGAGGGGGGAGGGGGAGCAGGGGCACAACTTTAAAGGGAGGAGAGGGAGGAAAGGCCGCCGATGAGAGGAGCAAAACCCTCCCAAACCCTCCCGCAAGTGACGGATAGGGCCATGCAGCTCTGGGAACAGAGAGGAGTAAAGGCAGAAGCCGAGGACGTGAATGGCAGCAGGCCCGCCCGGCAGCAGGCCCGCCCGGGCGTCAGAGCGGCGAGAGAAGGGGGAGGCCACCTGACACTCGAAGGCCTTCCACAACCTGACCAAACCTTTCCTCACAGGCCTGTCTCTTAGGCGCCTCTGAACAGAATCTCTTTTTCCAGCCAGTTACCCCTTGATCTCCTCCGACCATCTCTGCACAAGCATCTCCTGTCAGCTCACCACCAGGACACTCTGCCATGTGAGACAGTCACCAGGGTGGGAAAGAGAGGGAGGGGTGGCCATGGGCCCGGCCGTTTCCAGGCTGAATGCTGAGTTCACGACGTCTTCCTCCAGGAGGCAGGGCCACGCTGCTCTCTCTGCAGGAGTGGCCGGGGCCTCTTCCCCCAGGAGGCAGGGCCACACTGCTCTCTGCAAGAGTGGCCGGGGCCTCTTCCCCAAGAGGCAGGGCCACACTGCTCTCTGCAGGAGTGGCCGGGGCCTCTTCCCCCAGGAGGCAGGGCCACGCTGCTCTCTGTGGAGTGGCCGGGGCCTCTTCCCTCAGGAGGCAGGGCCATGCTGCTCTCTCTGTGGAGTGGCCGGGGCCTCTTCCCTCAGGAGGCAGGGCCACGCTGCTCTCTGTGGAGTGGCCGGGGCCTCTTCCCCCAGGAGGCAGGGCCACACTGCTCTCTCTGTGGAGTGGCCGGGGCCTGCGTGCATGTGTGCCTGTGTGTCCTCAGTCACTTCCTACTCCGTGTGAGCCCACAGGCCTTTGTGACACCAGCCTCCTCTGCCCATGGCATTTCCCAGGCAAGAATACTGGAGTGGGCTGCTGCTTCCTCCTCCAGGGGATCTTCCTGACCCAGGGATGGAACCCGTGTCTCCTGTGTCTCCTGCACTGGCAGGTGGAGTCTTTACCACTGAGCCACGAGTGCGTCTTAAACTTTACTGTATATTCAAACCAGCTGTGCATCTTGCTAACGTGCAGGTTCCAATTCAGTAGGTGTGAGGCAGAGCCTGAGATTCTGCAGCTCAAAGCCCTAAGGGTGGCCTCTGTGCTTGGTCCAGGGTCCACAATGAGTTGTGAGGGACCTCCAGCAAGGATGGAAATTGATCCAGAAGCCACACAATTCTCCTTAAGACTTGGAACCAAGATATATAGAGACAACACCTGCCAGAGGCAGGTTCTGAGCAGTGAGGTAAGGAAGCACCAAGGGTCAGGTTGGTGCCACCCGGTGCCACAAGTGAAAGAGATTGCAATCTGCAGAGCGAGGAAGCTGGGCCAGACGCACAGGCTGAGGGCAGAGTGTGAGGCTGGGTATGAGGTCTCTTGAGGGTCTTCAGCACCTCCAGTTCCTGCTCTAGGAGTCCGGGCACTCAGTGAATCCTTAAACCACACGCTCTGGCCCAGCTCTCCATGAACTAGCTTGAGAGAGACCGGAAGGAAGAGCCTTGCCCAGACCCAGTCGATGGGTTAAGGAGGAGGGCCTAGCAAGTCCAACACCACCTCATGCCTGAGCCAATCAGGATGAGCGTGCTACTTCATTTAAAGGGCACGTTTAGTGCAGAGACACATTCAAAGCAAAGACGCTACATTCAAAGTGTGTGTGTGCACTCACGCGCGATTAACAATATTAAACAAAGAAAATACAAGAGTCAGAATAATTCTACTGCAGTTACTCTTGGCTGAAATAACTGATTTTACCTCTTATCGGTCATTACTCAAAGATAAGAAAGAAACGGTCATTCGTCCTGTCTAGAAAGCGGATGTGTCCCTGAATACCTGAGCATCTCCTGGGGCCAGGCCCCTGGTCAGTAATGTATACAGAGAGAACAGGAAGCCAAGTGCCTGGCTCGACAGAAAGAAATACAGAGCACACAAGGGAGACACACAAAATGAAGACACACACAGGCTCAGAAATGTCATGGCGAAAGCTAGCACAGAGAAAGCTAACTTACCTTTTCACCCGTAACTTCGAGCATTTCACTTTCTCAGTAATTGTTATGAGCATAACGTTTTCTTTTATGATTAACTTTTGCTGTTCAGCTCACTTAAGCCATAAAGTGAAACGTTAAACTTATGTTTAAATAGGAATTTTTTAAAGTCAGAAAAACCTGGGAGTCAGAAGACTCTTAGAGGCTTATGTGGTCCATTCACCTGCTTAAATTAGGACCACACCTACCACATCTCAGACAGATGTGGTTTTTCTTTAAAAAAAAAAAAAAAAGCCAGAGTATATTTTAATCCATTTAAGTACAAACAGTTTCAACCTGATTGCACTTAGATCAGCCTCTTCTGTTTTAGGCAGTATTTTTAAAATATCTGCATCACAACAACTTAATTTTTTTCAGCTTTAATTAAAGACCACTTAGACAAGCAACCAGCCCTTGTTATTCCCTGGGGTGTAGCTTAAAACAGATTTTTATTTAATTACTCATAATGACTAGGCAAAAGCAGGGAAGAGGTGTATGATAAAAAAGTAAAGAGCGAAGACTTGTATAAAATGTGCTAGTCACTGTATTCAGAAGTTTCAAAACAGGAAAACAGGTATTGTCTAGCAGAAACTGCATTCTACTGTGACATTACCCTTACCTTCACCTCATTAAAGGAGTTTAGCAGAGACATTACTTGGCCAATAAAGGTCTGCCTACTCAAAGCTATGGCTTTTCCAGTACTCAAGTACGGATACCAGAGTTAGACCATAAAAATGGCTGAGCACTGAGGAACTGATGCTTTCGAACTGTGGTGCTGGAGAAGACTCTTGAGAGAGTCCCGTGGACAGCAAGGAGATCAAGCCAGTTAATCCTAAAGGAAATCAACCCTGAAAATTAACTGGATGGACTGAAGCTGAAGCTCCAATACTTTGGCCACCTGATGCCAACAGCTGAGACGCTGGAAAAGACCCTGATGCTGGGAAAGATTGACGGCAGGAGGAGAAGGGGGCGGCAGAGGATGGGACGGTATGATAGCATCACTGACTGGATGGACACGAATCTGAGCAAACTCCGGGAGATTGTGAAGGACAGGGAAGCCTGACCTGCTGCCGTCCATGGGGTCGCAAAGAGTCGGACACAGTTTAGCAACGGATCGACACCAACATGCAATTTTATTACAGTTCCATCGATTGTCATTACTGAACCTCATCTCCCTACAAAGGTAGGAGAAAAGTGAAAAAGCAGCGAAGGTAGCATTAAATGAGAGCAACGGGAAGGCTAACTGTAAGGAAACCATTATACTGAAGAATACCCATCGGTCCATCCCTAAAAATCTGGAGCACTTGCTCTGGGCAAAGCATGGTACTGGTGGCTGAGAAGAGTGAGGGGAACGGCAGGGGGTTGACAGGCTCCTAGGGTTTTAGACAGTATTTAAATCTCTGCTGACAATCAGCACTATAAATACGAGAAATAGTCCCTGAACTGAATGGGTAAGGCAGCAGTGAAAAGCTGACTTCTTTCCCACGAGTAGAGCAGCACTCCGACACTGAGACCCTCGTCCCGGCAAAGGAAAACACCCCCTGCATTCCTGTCTGCCTCAGATTCCTTCCTCTCCCAGCCGTCCTCCTCTTCCCAGCGTTATCATCACACCCCTGATCAGGCCTCCCGTCCTCCCACTCCAGACGCCTGGCCAGCTTCCCACTGGTCCCACCCCGGGAGTGGCTCTTCTCCAAGCCCTTCCACGTGGATGCTCCTAGCAAGTCAGGGCAGGCCAGTTTATGCGGCAGTAACAAACCCGAACAAATCCGAGTGGCTAAAAATGACAAAGCTTATTTCTTGCTCATGTCGTTTAACAGCTGTGTGGTCTTGGGCACATAACTTCTTTGGCCCTTGGTTTCCTCATCTGCAAAATGGGGAAAGTAACCTCAAGAGGGTTAAATGAGTTAAGAGTGAAGTGCGGAGAAGCAGGCCCAGCACTCAGTAAGCCTGTTACTCTTGATGCCGCCATCACTACTCCCAGGAGGCTGCTGCTGATAGAAGCCCTGCGTGTCCTTCCTTCCAAGCTCTGACCACACCACATCGTAGCGCTCTGCTCCTCATCTGGGGCCCACACTACCTCAGAAGCTACCTGAGAGTAAGGTCTGCATCTGAATCAGTTTGAACCTGAAAGCTTAAGCGAGTCTGGCACATGGGAGACCCTCAGTAAATGCTCGTGGAGCTAAAGTGGGTAATGTGGACCAATCGCCCCTGTGCGTGACTCAACCCCCACGTGCCGTGCATACACGCAGAGGACTATGGTAGTGGAGCTGCGCTCACAGGTAACGGAGCCCTCGTGGCGTCTGGCTAAGGGTACGTGAGGAGGGTCAGAATGGCCGTCTGAAGACGCAAAGACTGAGTGCTGTCAGGACCCAGGCTGCTGCTCCCAGGGAGTCTAAGCCGAGGCCGGGGGATACAGGGACACAGGCCCACAGGGACCGGGCACCTAGGGCCTCAGGCCTGACTCGGGCCGTGACGTCCCTGCACGAGGCTGAAGCTGCACACAAAAGCCAGTCCCGACACGGTGGAGAGTGCTGAGCTAGCCTGAGCGTCAAGTGTGTCCTGGCTGGAGCGGCAGTGGCACAGACGCATAGGTTTCCCAAACTCACCAAATCATTCATTCAGAATCTGTGCACATGGACTTCCCTGTGCTCCAGTGGTTAAGGATCTGCCTACCAAGGTAGGGGACTTGGGTTTGACCCCTGGTCCGGGAGGACTCCACCTGACTCGGGGCAACTAGGCCTATGGACCACAACTACTGAAGTCGGTATGCTTAGAACCCAGGCTCCCCAACAAGAGAAGCCACCACAAAGAGAGAGGACCATGAGCCACAACCAGGAAACAGCTCCCGAGTGCCACAGCAGAGAAAGCCCGAGTGCAGCAATGAGGACCCAGCACAATCAAAACTGATTTTAAAAGACCTGTGCATTTTGTCTGTGTGTAAATTAGATACACACACTTAGATAGATATATAAACATATACACCTAGATAAATAAATCTAGACAGTGTATTAAAAAGCAGAGACATCATCTTGTCAACAAAGGTCCATACCATCAAAGCTATCGTTTTTCCAGTATGCATGTACGGATGTGAGAGGTTGGACTATAATAAAGGTTGAGTGCCGAAGAATTGATGCTGCTGAATTGTGGTGCTGGAGGTCGAGAGTCCCTTGAACTGCAAGGAGATCAAACTAGTTAATATTAAAGGAAATTAACCTTGAGCATTCATTGGAAGGACTGATGGTGAAGCTCCAATCCTTTGGTCACCTGATGAGAAGAGCCAACTCATCCCTAATGCTGGGAAAGATTGAGGGCAAAAGGAGAAGGGGGCGGCAGAGCACAAGATGGTCAAATAGCATCACTGACTCAATGGACAGAGTCTGAGCAAACTCCGGGAGATAGTGAAGAACAGAGGAGCCTGGCACGCTGCAGTCCATGGGGTCACAAAGAGTCGGACATGATGCAGCAACTGAACAGGAACAACAAACCACAAAGACAGGGAGGAGCTGGCTCTGGACACCACCAGCTGGTGGTTCCTCAGCTCCAACGCCCTCCCCAACCAGAGCTGAGCAGGGAGGGAGGCTGTCCGGCATGCAGGCGGACCTGCCCTCTGCAGAGGACATCATCAAATGCTACTATCCTGAAAGGCTAGGCCCTCCTCCTGCTCAGAGCCCCATGCAGAGGGAGACACTCTGCCCTCCCCTGCCCCGCCACAAGGCGCTGACTTCTCTTCTCCATCCCAAAGACGACTTCCTAGAGGCCACCATCTTTCACCTTTGAGCACCTTCCTCTGGGCTCTGAGTTTCCTAAGAACTGGGGCCGTTTCTTCCACTGCCTCCTCTGCTGCACTTAGTAGAAGGCTGGCACACAGGATGCTCTTAATAAATATTTGTTTCTCTGCAATACGTTTTTAAGGTTACCTTCAAAGATATGAAATATACTGCCTTTAGATAAGAAGGTTACTTCTAAGTAAGAATAATGGCTAAACTACATTAAATCTTGAGAACTCAGTAGAGATTTAAATCTCTTCTTTTGTGGATATGTATGAATCCTACTGTCATGATTTATAAGTCCATAAAAGCCATATATTTACTGGGCAGAACAGACAGTAAGCCTGGAATGCATAAAAGCATGAGCCTTCTTGCTGTGAAGATTACTGATGCCTCAGGCTTTTTAAAAAAACAAGATGTCACACGAAGTTGTACATCAGGAGCTTGCCCTAAATATAAAACATTACCCACTGCTCTATCAATTCCACTTTAAATCACAGCTCCTGGCACTGCAGCGGGAGTGTGGAGGCATGCGTGCACGCGCGAGCACACAGGCTGTGGTATGTTTAAATTAACACCTGGCAACCTAAAGACAACATCTTAGAGATAATTGTCAGAGCATGAAACACTGCACTAACCGAGAATGTCTAAGGTTGCGAACGGGCACAGCAACATATCCAAAGCAACCTGGAAGTCTGGTGTGATACTCCGTAAGAAATGTCAGGTTTTCAGATTGATACTTGGAAACAATTTGAAAAGGCAAGAGGAGAAGGGGGCGGCAGAGGGTGAGATGCTGAGACAGCATCTCCGACTCGATGAACATGGTCTGAGCAAACTCCGGGGGTTAGACAGCATCGCCGACTCGACGGACACGGTCTGAGCAAACTCCGGGGGTTAGACAGCATCGCTGACTCGACGAACACGGTCTGAGCAAACTCCGGGGGTTAGACAGCATCGCCGACTCGACGGACACGGTCTGAGCAAACTCCGGGGGTTAGGCAGCATCGCCGACTCGATGGACATGGTCTGCGCAAACTCGGGAGCCAATGGGACAGAGAAGCCTGGCGCGCTGCCGCCCCCTGGGGTCACCAAGAGTTGTGCACGATTTAGCGACTAACAACAGCTTTGAACCAGATGTTTTGAACCTAGGTCATAACATACAGCACTGAAGGGGGAGTATCTCCAGCCAGGATTTGCAATTTTATGAAAGTAAAACTGGCTTTTCTGAGCTTTTACATGAATTTGAAATGGCTAGAAAGTTGCAACGTGGCTCAGGTAACACTCCAACAACCCTGCTAAGCAGACTGCACATGACGGAGGGGAGTAGGTTGGACAACTCTGAGCCAAAGGTGTCAGGCAGGAAGCTGGAAGCTTGAAGCTCCAGACGACATGGGTAGGGTCGGGGGTGAGGGGCTGACTTGGGCTGGGATCCCCTAACCCCTGTGGGGGACCTTTCTGATAGCAGTGTTCTATTGACAAATATTTAAGTTCCTCTTTGCAGTTCAAATTTTGAAGTATCAACTATAGTTTGAATTTTTTACATCTTAGCATAGAAGCTGAGCTTGTTTTTTCTTCCCCTTTAGAAACATAATTAAAAATAGTAAACAGTGTACACAGAAGTCTAATAAACACCAATTTAATAAATGTACCGTGAATGAGTCCAATGTTTTGGAAAAAGTGTTATCAGGCTTAATTTTCTAATAAGGGTAAGCTCAACTGTTTATAAAAACTATACAAGAGAATAATACTTAAAAGAAAAGAGAATATCCATTAATTTGCATGGGAATTCTAGTCACAATTCTGACATTAACTAAAATTTCAAAACAATCTGACATAAAGTCAGTATACCAAAAATTCCTTGAATCCTATGTGCCTGGAAAAGGGTTTTTAAAAATCCGATCCAAATTTACCAATGCTATAAAAATCTTCTTCTAAAACTGCTAGAAATGATTAAAAACAAGTCCATCTTAAAGGCAATACAGAAAGGACTGATTTCTTTCTTTCTTCAAAATGCTCAATGAAACATCCCCCCTCCTTCTGGAACACGTTCTCCAGGGACCCTGGAGGGGAAACAGCAGAATTCTAAATCTGACTAAGATAAGGGTGCGGGCCCCGTCCTGGGCCTCCCCCTGACTGGCCTTGCTGCTTCGGGAAATAGAGGCCGCTCCTCCACTGGGGCCTGGGGTGGGGTGGTGGTGGAGGGCAGCCCATCAGCTGGTACTGCCCCTCTCTGCACTGAAGCTCTGAGACATTTTTGTTTGGTTTGGGTTGGGCTGGGGGAGAGAGGAGGATTTAGCTGAGAGCTGCCAGGGCTGAAATTCCAGCAGGCCAGGGACACGCCTTCCCCCTCCTTGCTCCCAGTCGGATTTTTCTGTCAACGCCCCCACCCCGCGCCTCCCAGCTCAGACTTCCCAGCCTGGCCTCCTCCACACCCCCAGGCCCCAGGCTGTCCTTCCAGAGCTGCAGGTGCGGACCCAAGTCAATCCTTGCCACAGAAAGGGGCAGGGTGTGATCTGTTTCAGAAAACATTTGAAACTGTATTCTCGTCTCATCTCGCCTATAATCCTCAAGTCGTCTCTTCCATCTTCAGGCACTGCCTGCCTGGGCCTCAAAAGATGAAATTTCAACTTCAGGCCCGCTCCTGTCCCAATGCTGCGTGGAAGGGACTTATTTTTAAGGTTTCCTGTTGGAGTTTTCCAGTGGGTAAATTCAACATTGAACCAACTCATACCACGTAAATAGTGATGAGTCATTCCCAGAAATTAGTCTCACGTTAAACCAATTATTCAAATGTCTGAGAGTAACATGAGCTAAGTGTCGCTTGGGGAAGGATTTGTAACATAAGATGTACAATAATACAAACAGTCCAACCCGAAAAGGACAATCACACCCCAGCCACCCACCCAACAAGCAAGCTCACATGGGGGAGCAAGTTCTCAGCAGAGGGGCTGAAATGATGCCAAAGGGCCTTTGCAGGAAATTTCATTCAAACACAGCCTAGAAATATCCATTAAGCAGTGCATCACAGCGACCAAGCTATTTTCTTTCCATGTCAGTAGTTCAGTGTCTCTGAATGCTTACAGAACACACGTCCTCTCTGCTCAGGTATGTAAGACGAGAGACCTGTGTGCTCAGCTGTGTCTGACTCTTTAGGACCCCATGGACTACAGCCCGCCAGGCTCCTCTGTCCACAGAATTTTCCAGGAAGTGTGTGTGTGTGTGTGTGTGTGTGTGTGTGTGTGTGTGTAGTATATATTAGTAGATAAAATTTTCTTTAACAAAAGTGTCTTTTTGAAAATGTCAGTTTGCTGAGACTGTACTCAGATACTAACTACTTAAAAATAGTCTGGATAAGCAGAGAGAATCATTTTTACTCTTACACCTGTAAGACTGATAGTGGATATTCTGCATGCATTCCTTTACAACCAGAAGTAGAATCTGTGATCATAAGGAGAAAACAGGAAGCACCCTGTCTGTGGCTAATGATGTCCCCCAAGGATGACGATCACAGAGACCTGGCCAGCAGTGCCTCTGGGCCCAGCGCAGTGCCCAGCAGCAAGTCGCTGGGAGGCTGTGGAGCCGGGCCGCCTGGGCTCTCACGTGCCTCCACTGTGGACTGTGTGTGTGTGACCTTCAGCAAGGTGTTCGACCCTGATGGGCCTCAGTTTACAGGTCTGTATGATGAGGACAGTATCACCCACTCTAGGAAACTGTTGTTTAGTTGCTCAGCTGTGTCCGATTCTTTTCGACCCCATGGACTGCAGCCCGCCAGGAAATCCTTGAGGGTAAGCGCACTGGCGTGTGTAAACAGACTGGAAAGTGTCTGTCAGTCAGCACCACGCAACGCTTGCTTCTGGTATTGTGATTCCTTTGTTGTTACTCATTCGTTGTAATCCACCTGCCAACGCAAGAGCCACGGGTTCAATCCCTGGGTCGGGAAGATCCCCTGGAGGAGGAAATGACAACCCCCTCCATTACTCTTGCCTGGGCTGTGAAGTTCCACGGATGAGGAGCCCGGCGGGCTGTGGTGCCTGAATGGGGCTGCCAGGAGTAGGACACGACTCAGCGACTAACAACAGCAACACAGGAGGAGAGAACAGTGATGGGCCTCAGGCCTCAGGCTCAGTTAGGAGAGTCCTGGCTGCTCCCAACCATATTACCAAGTTTGCTCTTGGGACCAGACAGAAACACATCACACAAATATGTGAAAACCTGACGAGGGCTTGAAGTGTTTCCTCTCCAAGTTGTGTGTGCCTCGTACACAAACCCGAGCTGAAGGAAATACAAGATGACAACGGGACTGACAGCATGATGCCGACCACGGGGAAGACCAAAGGTCGAAGGTCGGGGAGAGCTGGGGCTTCCCGCCCGCTCAAGGTGGGCCCCCACAGACGCCCAAGCACTGCGCAGCATGCGCCTCCCCAAGAGGGCTGACGTGGCTCTCCTGCCCCAGCCCCGGCTCCAGGATGCTGCCTCCGAGAGAAAGCCAGCCAGGCCTTGTGCGGAGGGACGGCGGCGACCATCTGGCAGCTCCCAGGCAGAGGAGGAACCGGCAGGGCCCAGCCTTCTCCCTCTTCAGTACCTGGTCATGGTGCCACCCCGCAGGAGCCCGCGCCGAGAGCCACAAGGAGGACACCGGCACCGCTGGGGACGACGGCCACTCCTGGGGCCAGGCCCCTCCGACACTCTGTTCAGAGGAGGGCGAGGCGGGGGAACACGGGCCTCAGCACAAACGGGACAGAGAGAACTCCCCGCCAGAGAGCCCACTGAGGAACACACATAAAGAGCAGTTCTCATCACAAAAAATAATCTAATCTCAGAACAGAGGTATGAAGTCAGTAATGGTATCCCATTGTACAGATCAAGAAGCTGAGACTCTGATAAGTAAAGTGTACCAAGCTTGCCTTCTTAGTAAGTAAACAAAAATGGAATTTAAACTTCTTCCCCAAATCAAAAAATCCCCATACACTACAAGAACGCCAGAAGCAGGGAGTCCGGGGGAGGCTCACGCAGAGAACGTCCACCTGGGCTCCCTGCCAGCTTGGCTGCTGGGCGTAGTAGTCCCGGGAAGGCCCTGGGGGCTTGGGGTACATCCTGCCACTGGGCAGACTCTATACCACCCGTGGTGCCAAGAATGAAAAGCCACAGCAGAAAAGGAGAGCGAAGGGATCTGGGATCCAACCAGGACTAAGTTCCTGGAGGCTGGGGCACACGATGAGGGTACAGGAGGATCTGAAAAAAGAACAGATCGTTTTCAGAAACAAAAGATATTTTAATGATTCTATCAAGACAGAGACTGTCTCCCATAGAGTTCAGAGTCCATCAGCATGGCAAACAAAGGCCTGCTCAGCCTAGCTGGCCAGCCCTCCACTCCAGCCCCCTCCCTCCTCCCCCGCCA
>SJYX01022420.1:503245-543830 GCA_006410675.1 Oreotragus oreotragus
GCCACCCCACCACCCGACCTCCCACCCCTGGGTCCCAGTGAAGTCCAGCACACAGCACGTGGGCCCACACACATGCTCACAGGAGCCATTCTGCCTGCCAGGCCAACCCTCTGGTCTGCCAGCCTCTTGCTCAGTTCTTTCCCAAAGGCCTAGATCTCAGAGCTCCTGCTAAGGCTCCAAGGTGAACCCTTGGTATGAAGCACTTAGGAAGTTTCTACTATTCATCCTGAGGACTCTGCACACACCACTTACTACCCTATGTTCACACCTGTCTCCCCCTTCGAGTGTGAACTCCCTGAGAGTAAGCACCAGGCCAAACCCATCTCTGCAGCCTCAGCGCCTGCAGTCCTCGCTGCCACACAGCAGACGGCAGACACAGATTTGTTGAACTGAACTAAAAGCTCTCGCAATGCCAAATAGCACATTCGTTCATATTTGGAGTCAAAATTATTCCTGATTTTACTCTTAACGGCAACACAGAAACAGATTCGAATTCAACTAAATTCCACAGTTTGAGACTAAATATCATTCTCAGTCCACTAGAGTGTGATAGGTCTGAAATTAAATTCTATCAGGCCGAGATAAGCAGTATGCTTTTAAAAGCAGGAGAAGCGAGCAGTCCAATAGGGTCTTCAAGTATTGATTTTTTTAAAAAAAGGCTTTTTATATGAACGTGACTTTGATCCTCTTAATTTTCAGCTGCAGCCAGGAGGGGGGAAAAAAACACGAAATATGCTAAAGATCAAAACTGTTTTAGATGTGTGATAGACAGCTCCATTATATATATATATATATATTTTTTTTTTTTTTTTTTTTAAAGGAGAGAACTCTTTAACATTTGCAATAAGAGCACTTTTCTCATTTAGCCAAAGAAATGAAGCCTGGGGAGATACAAAGAAATTTCACAGTATCACAAGCATTCTGATTTTATTAAGTGGAGATATGTGGCAGAAATCTTGGGAACTGCTGCACTCAGCCAAAGCTAATGGGCCCAGATCAGAGGTCCTGACAATAAAGGCTGAATCTGAATTCTATTCCTCTTAGCGTTCCACACCTTGGAAGAATACATTGTATTATTTTCTCTCCTCTCTCTTTTCCTATACACAACCCATGCACCTCCCCCAGCCCAGCTATTATTGTTTGGCAGAATCATCCAGATCCTCGGCTCATGCTTCATTTTTTCAAATCCTTCCACTAAAAATAAATTTAAACTGCAATTATTAAAGCCTCCAGACCTTGGTTGGAAGGGTCAGGATGTTGTCCTACTCTGAAGTACAACAAAGAAAAAACTAACCCTGGTTGCTAATGAACTCAGTACACACGCTTGTCACAGAGGAAAACCAGAAGTCTACATTCAGGCCTGTTTCCCTTCTTAATCGTATTTTCTTCTTATTATTAAAATGATTCATGTACACTGTATATGACTATGGGCCTCCCAGGTGGCACTAGAGGTAAAGAACCCATCTGCCAATACAGGAGACGTAAGAGAGGTGGGTTCGATCCCTGCTGGGAAGATCCCCTGGAGGAGGAAATGGCAACCCACTCTAGTATCCTTGCCTGGAGAATCCCACAGACAGAAAAACCTGGTGGGCTACAGTTCATAGAATCACAAAGAGTCGGACACAACTGAGCAACTCAGCATGCATGAATGCCAAGTGCTCTTGAGAGATGACAATGAAAAGTATATGGGAAAAAGAAACAAATCCTTAATTTTAACAGCCAGAGATAACTGCTATTAATGTTGTAGTGTATTTCTTTGGGGTCATTTGGCCATGCATATATGTGTGTGCATAAATATATATATAACAGACACAGAAACATAAAAAGTAGGTGTTCATGAGATATAATGTTGTATCCTACTTCGAACTCCCACTGACCAGGATATCACGAGCACTATACCAACATGGTACCTGCTTTTTGAAAACATGATTGTATTAGCTGTATATCATATTACCATAACTGAGCAAAACAGCCCTAGTGGATGGAAAAGTAGACTGTTTCTACTATTATCTACAATACTGAAGTCAGCATACGCATAAACACAGCTGACCGTGATGCAGCGCTTCTCCGATGTTTTACACGGGCGAGCTCATCTACTCCTCACAGCTGCTCTGCCATAAGAAGAGTACAGAGTTGCAAACGGGTTGAATACTCTGCTCAGGGCCACCCAGCTATGATTTAGCAGAACCCAGGTTTAACAGCAGTAGCAGCAGGTTTAAACCTATTTAGGCTGGTCTAAGGTCTGTCTAGTCAAGGCTACGGTTTTTCCAGTAGTCATGTATGGATGTGAGAGTTGGACTGTGAAGAAGGCTGAGTACCGAAGAATTGATGCTTTTGAACTGTGGTGTTGGAGAAGACTCTTGAGAGTCCCTTGGACTGCAAGGAGATCCAACCAGTCCATTCTGAAGGAGATCAACCCTGGGATTTCTTTGGAAGGAATGATGCTAAAGCTGAAACTCCAGGACTTTGGCCACCTCATGCGAAGACTTTGACTCAATGGAAAAGACTCTGATGCTGGGAGAGATTGGGGGCAGGAGGAGAAGGGGACGACCGAGGATGAGATGGCTGATGGCATCACGGACTCGACGGACGTGAATCTGAGTGAACTCCGGGAGTTGGTGATGGACAGGGAGGCCTGGCATGCTGCAATTCATGGGGTCGCAAAGGGTTGGACACAGCTGAGCGACTGAACTGAACTGAACTGAGGCTGGTTTGAGCCAGAGTGTCTCATTTACTTATAGTGAAATCTAGAATAATCTTCACTATTTCCTTTTTTTTTTTTTTCCAGAGTTTATTTTTTTTTCTTTTTTTCGGTATTTATTTTTTTACATGAACTCCCAAACATGAACCCCTCTCCCACCTCCCAACCCACATCATCCCTCCAGATCACCCCCATACAGCAGCCCCAAGCATCCTACATCCTGCACTGAACATAGGCTGGCAATTCATTTCTTACATGATAGTATACATATTTCAATGTTAATCCATAAAATGTCCTTGCTTAATCTAAAAAATCAGCCTAAATACTATCTATATGTCTACAGTTCTATCTTTAACGCTTTAATTGATTTCAGATTTATTCTGGTGTTTGTTATGGGTGAAGCTGGATTTTTTTCCAACTAGTTAATCAATCATCTGTGGTGCACATTCACACTATACTTCGCTTTTCTCTCTGGGTTTCTGGGCTTTCCTTGTCACATGCTCACTTCTTATAACCTCTCAGGTGTCTGCTTCTATGCTCGCTTCCACTAAACAATACATTTCTGTACACTGTTATTTTAACTTTACAGTGTATTTTAGTATCGCTAATTCCTCCATTATTTTCATGTTTTCTGAAAATTCTGAGTTCCCCCCTCAGGGATTGTAACTGGCCAAACAGTTAACAAACAATGAGTCTAAAAACAAGTATCTCTACAATATTCTATATTTTTATCTAGGAACTCAGCTCTTTTCCCCTCACCTAAGTCTCAGATACCTCTTATTTCGGATACTGCAAAATAATGGTTTTTACTATTGAACACAAATCCATTTAAAACCCTTATTGTTTAGAAACTGACCACTTGGCCTAGCAAAGAAAACTGAATTTTTCACCAGGCTTTTACAAACTGCTGAGTCACCCCAGGCAAATGACTTTCACACTTTCTTTTGGTGTGTAAGAAATGTGTAAATGATGCTTCTGCGAAATATGCATATCCCTGAAATGCAGTTTTCTACACTAATCTGAAGAAGCTGTAGACCACTGAGGACAGTCCTACAGGAATTAGGAAATGCAGTCACTGCCGAGAAGAAGTCAGTCCCGAGCACGACTTTCTTTTGGTGTGTAAGAAATGTGTAAATGATGCTTCTGCGAAATATGCATATCCCTGAAATGCAGTTTTCTACACTAATCTGAAGAAGCTGTAGACCACTGAGGACAGTCCTACAGGAATTAGGAAATGCAGTCACTGCCGAGAAGAAGTCAGTCCCGAGCACGCTGCTTCACAGAAGATGCCCCTCCTTAAGGGCTCTTGCACGCTGGTCCAAGATTTCAAATGTCTCTTTCTCCAGCAAATGTGGACATAGTGGAGCCCTGCAGAGTTTGGGTCTGGAGGTCAGAGGTCAGCCTGTTACTACTGCTCCAAATACCTCAACTACCCAAGGTCTGACTAACCAGTGCAACAGGGCTCTCACCCTCTGCTCACTGCTCCTCACACAGCAGTTCGGTGGTATGGCAGGTGTTAAACCAGACCAGGTGTGTCCTGCCTGCAAAGGAGCTTAGTCTCTGAGGAAGACAATGGTGGGAGCCACAGGAGAAAGCACAGCATGGAAGGGCCTGGCATGGGCTGGAGCCTGGTTAGTATGAAACAGACAACAGTGAGTTGCATGGTATTTCTGTATTTAGCATGACTCTTCCTTTGAAATAATGTTAAACCTTTTCCGCAGAAGAGCTCATCACTCTACAAGATACAGACAGCTGCAACACACTCAGCCACGGTATGTGTCCTCTAGCTAGGAATTTTAATTTCATTTACTGCAGCAGGAACTGTAAGTTCAGGAAACTAATGGTGACGGTTTGATTTATGAATTTTGACATATTTCTTGAACTCGGATTACATTACAAAGATGTGGAATTCTAAGCAAGCCAGCTCTTGTCTATACATTCAATCTTCAAATCAATAACCTGGGATTCTGTGCAACTAGTTTCCAACAGAGGAAAACACACAGTCTAAGTGAGATGGGCCGTAAACCTGTAATTCAGAAGTCCCTTAAAACACTCTCAAGACTGAGCCGGAACCAATTCTGGAATCCACACAGAAAACCCCGCAGCTCTCTAGTCGACAATAACAAAAGGGAAACTCAACTGGGAAAGTGCTGGTAGTCAAACTAAAGGGGGAAAAAGATTCGCATGCTTTGCTGTCACTCTGCTTCCTCCCCAGAGTCCCATTTACTGGAAAAGTGATAAACACAGAGTGGGGCTTCCCCGGGGGCTCAGTGGTAAAGAATCCGCCTGCCAAGGCAGGAGATGTGAGCTTGATCCCTGGGTTGGGAAGATCTCCTGGAGAAGGAAACGGCAACCCACTCCAGTATCCTTCCCTGAGAAATGCCATGGATAGAAGAGCCTGGCAGGCTACAGCCCAAGGGGTCACAAGGAGTTGGACATGACTTAGCAACTAAACAGCAACAGCAAAGCACAGAGGATGGAATGGTCTGTAAATACCGTGAGATGCTGTGCACAAACGGCTATTCCAATAGCCACAGTGGGGAGACGCTGACACGAACCACAGCTACTCGCTCAGAGAGGGGCTGGAGGTGGCGGGGCGTGGGGGAAGGAGGAGGGGCTAAGCGACACCAGACACACTGTCAAATGCTTTACTGTAAGTGATCACATTTAATCCTTCCAACCCCATAAGGCAGGTGTAACAGTTTCCATTTTACATGTGAAGAAGCTGATTCAGAGAGGTTAAGTCACTTGTCCAAATTTATACTATACAGCTAAAAGATGGTGAAATTAAGAGGTAATGTGGGCTTCTCTCAGCCTTGTCTGGACTCTCCGCACTATCCCAAGCTGTCTGTCTGTTGTAAGGCTTCCCTGCATACATCACTCATATTTATGGAGCCAAACGTTAGAAGCCAAGGGAAGAGAGAAGAGCCAGTGCCAGGAGGACTCAATGCCAGGACACTTTCAATAGCCTACCTGGAATTCCCCAGTTAGTCAGGCGTAGAGTTACGGTATTAAAGCTTCCTGTAAAAGCGGAAAAGCATGTGCCTGGGAAAGAGGGCGGATTAACCACTATCATCCAGGAAGATCTAGGGCAAGGGTTTCATGAGGGAGTAGTTCTCAAGGGAGAAGCGAAGAACGGTGGCGATGGCTGTGGGTGACTAGCAGGAAATCACTTTTACTTGCTAAAGTGAAACTTGAGTGATCAACTTCTGTGTCACGGTTCTGCCAGTGATCAGTTTGTGTGCATGCATCACACTGAAGTCTTACGCAGAAACAACACGCAAGTGCTGCACTAAGAACTGGAAACAAAAACTGCTACTATATTCACGCATGAAAACTGGGGGTATCAGGCAGGGTGTAGAGAGCAGGGGAGTTGGGCAATGTTTAAGAATGTTCAAACTACTGCACAACTGCGCTCATTTCATGTGCTCAGCAGGGCTGTGCTCAAATTCCTTCAAGCTAGGCTTTAGCAGTACATGAACCGAGACCTTCCAGAGGTACAAGCTGCATTTAGAAAAACCAGAGGAACCAGAGATCAAATTGCCATGATCCGCTGGATCACAGAAAAAGCAAGGGAATTCCAGAAAAACATCTACTTCTGCTTCATTGACTATGCTAAAGCCTTTGACTGTGTGGATCACAACAAACTATGGAAAACTCTTCACGAGTTGGGAATACCAGACCATCTTACCTGCCTCCTGAGAAACCTGTATGCAGGTCAAGAAGCAACAATTAGAACCAGACGTGGAACAACAGACTGGTTCCAAGTTGGGAAAGCAGTATGCCAAGGCTGCATACTGTCATCTTGCTTACTTAACTCATATGCAGAGTACATCATGAGAAATGCCGGGTTGGATGAAGCTCAAGCTGGAATAAAGATTGCTGGGAGAAATAACAACCTCAGATATGCAGATGACACCACTCTAATAGCAGAAAACGAACAGGAGCTAAACAGCCTCTTGATGAGAGTGAAAGAGGAGAGTGAAAGAGCTGCCTTAAAACTCAACATTCAAAAACTAAGATCATGGTCCCATCACTACATGGCAAATAGATGGGGGAAAAGTGGAAACAATGACAGATTTTCTTTTCTTGGGCTCCCACATCACTGTGGACAGTGACTGCAGCCATGACATTAAAAGACGCCTGCTCCTTGGGAAGAAAAGCTATGACAAACCTAGACAGCGTATTAAAAAGCCAGAGCTATCACTGCTGGGAAAGACGAAGGCAGGAGAAGGGGACAACAGAGGATGAGCTGGTTGGATGGCATCACCGACTCAATGGACATAAGTCTGAGCAAGCTCTGGGAGATGGTGAAGGACAGGGAAGCCTGCTGTGCTGCAGTCCATGGGGTCACAAAGAACCGGACACGACTGAGTGACGGAACGACAGGAACAAGGAACAGACAGACAAGGCAGAGACGGGAGCACAGAGTAGAGAGCTTCCCTGCACCGACCTCAGATGGTTTTGCAGAGAAAGCATCCTGTGACCCTCAGCTCTGAGGGCTAAATTAAGGTCAGTGTGATGAGTGCAGGCTGGGACACCCACAGGGCGAGCACAGGCCAAGAAGGCCTGCCTGCCTAAGGGATGAGCATCAAGGGCACTGTCACCCAAACCCACCTGACCTGCACGCGGGCATGCTCAGTCGTGTCCGACTCTGTGACCCCGTGGACGCTGCCCGCCAGGCTCCTCTGTCCACAGGATTCTCCAGGCAAGAATACTGGCGTGGGCTGCCATTTCCTCCTTCAGAGGGTCCTCCCAGCCCAGGGACCGGACCCATGTCTGCTGCACCGGCAGGCAGAACAGATTCTCCACCCCTGAACCACCTGGGACTCCCCAAACCCACTGAGGGCAGCACAAAGGAAAAGACTGGCACACGCTTGTCAGTGGTGGTCTCTCTGCAACTGCAATAAACGAGTGCCTCAGCCAGTTGTCTAGGTAACCAGTACGTCAGCCAGTAATGCTGTACAAAACAAGGACTGGTCCCCACTAAGAGCAACGACCTAAAGAAAAAACTAGGAAAGAGCAACAGACGTTTTTAAGTTTCATGATTTAACAGGCAAATATGCTGCTTAAGAACATTTTAAATAGAAAGAAATCATTTTGAAAAAGGATATAATGGTTTGCCCGTTTGTGGTTCCTCCCATATGGATGTGAAAGGCACCCCTCCCCCTCAAAAAAGGGGAGTTAAAATAATCCTCTTATGAATGCTTAACAATCATTATTTACTCTAAAACTTTAATGGAAAAAGTGCAATCAGAGCTACAAAGCTTAAACTTTGAATTAAAATTTTTAATAACTGGCAAATATTTTATGCTATATATTAACACATGTTCTTACAGTCTAAAATGTGGCTATGGATAAATCAAATAAAAATAAGGCAAACTACAAACAATTACAAAAGCCAGCATTTAGCGGAACATTCGTTTTTGTTTGAAAAAGTTATTTTAATCGCCTGTGTTTGCAAACCTGGTCAGGAAATTTTATAGTAAAATGTAGGTTCCTTGAAGAGGAAGAGTGTCTTACTTGCTTTGTATCTTCAGCGTCAACAACTGTGCTCAGCATGTAGTGGACCCTTGACAGATGTTTTAAAATAAATTCTCATTCAAGAAACATTTACTGAATGTTTATATATGGCAGGTAAAATTTAGATGCTGGGGGTCACACAGTGGGTAAAACATTTACTGGACAATGCATCACAGAGACATAGAAGTGAAACCTGCCTTCACAACAGACAAGTGGCCAAACGGTTCACTGTCTTTACATGGTGAACTTTTCCATGTAGAACGGACTCATTTTTACAATGAAGTCAAGCCTGTAATGAAAGCTCTACGGGTGCATATGCTTGAACACATGGGATCGAACATACGTGTGAAAGCTAGCAATCTTTCAATCGGGAGCAGAAGGGGGAAGAGAAGACCCTGAACAGCACTTCCACAAAAGCTGCAGCAGAATGAACGCAGCCCCAACAGTGGATGGCCGACCTCAGTCACTATGAGTTCTTGCGGTGGGGTGGCAGTGTCGGGGAGAAGGTGGAGAAACTGGATCACCTGCTCATCCATTTTGAAGAATGCATTCAGCTTTATGAAAAAAACAAACACTGTGTTCGGTCTTTCTTCTATTCAATAATAAGCATCCACTTAAAGAGTTCATGACAATAGCGAAGAGAAGAAGAATGAGGAAGCAACAAAGTGAACCGAACATTCCTTATTCTAACAAAGGAGAAGCGGGAGAGTGCTTTCGTCATGTCTGCAGCATTAATACCCATGTGCTGCTCACGACAGAAACCAAAACACAACCTCCATTTCAGGCCCACCAAGGTCTACAAGCAGCGAGCCAGCACCAGGGGCAGCAGAACACACCATGCGAACTGAGGGCAGCCACAGGTGAGAACAGCAGGCACAGGCGCTGCGCTGGAGAGCAGCCCCTACGGCAACGCGGGAAAGGGAGCGTGCGAGACTCCTTCACAGCTCAGGGAACACACTCCACCACGCACAGAGCTGGGACGCATGGAGAACCAGGGCAGACAGATCTCTGAGCACCTTTCAATCGCAGACCAGGCAGCCTGACCCTCCTGAAAACTGCCCATGGACACAAATGGAAAGATTATCGCCCTTCCTGGCACTATGGTGCAGGCCAGCTCCCATCTGAGTTTACAGAGGGCTGCCCCTCCCCCACTGTGCCCTCCCCCTCCAATCAGGGACTCTGGCTGGAGCTGCGGGCACCCCTGCATGCCTCCCTACTAAGGGGAGCACGTAGCACACAGCGGGGTCCATTCCACACACGCCAGCTGAATTAAACCACACCTAGTCCCTCTGAGCCTCGGTTTCTTCATTTAGAAAATGGTGACAATATCTTTTCAGCCTTGTCAGAGAGATGTAAAAACGTTCCAAAGAACTAATGCAGAGGAAATGACCTCTGTAACAGAGAAAGGGTCACATAACTAATCACAGGGGGCGCCATCCGCAGTAGGCACCACACTCAATGCAATGAACGAAGTGACACAGATAAGCAGAGACCTAGCTGGGCTTAAATGACTTCTGACCAAACCTCCAAACAAGCAGCAGTGCACGAAGATTGCAGGAAATATGTGCCAATAACTCTGGGATTCTGGTTCAACAAGGAAGGACGGTCCCTCCGTGCTCCCAGAGGGGAGGCTGCAAAGGAGACTCCGGCCTGCCTTAACCATCTCAGGGTCCCCAAGGCTAGGGCCACCCACAATTGATGAATGGATGACTCAGAGATAGAGATGTGAGCTGCAAAAGGGTGGCCAACTTGAACCAAGAGAGGACCCAAGGAGCCTGGCCTCCAGCATCTCAGGTCACTCAGGAAGTCTATTTAAGACATCTTCCCCAAAACCCTGGAAAGCTTCCAGATGAGAAGCCCCGTGGCAGAGGGGAGAGAGCACAGGCCCAGGCTCGCAGACAAACCTAAACTCTGGTTTGGACTCTGCAGATCACTAACTGGTGGACTCTCCCTACAGTGTGGCTGGCAGAACCTGACTCCAGGACTGATGCAAAGATGAAAGAGGATAACACATGTCCATAAGCACAAGGCTGGACAAAGCAGACACTCAACAAACCATTAGCCTTGTTTCCCCTCTGGGTGAAGGATTAACTTCATTAAGCTTGATAATATAAAATCCCCCTAACACATATCTTTAGTCATGGAGAAAGAGCCAAACGTCTTTCTAGGCCCGAGCTGCAGAGAAGTGAGACAATCCAGATGCTATAACAAAAATCAACAGCATGGTGATAAGGACGTGCCCTAGAACCATCTGTTTCTCCAAAATGAACTCCACCCTCTGCAGCATCAATGAGCAAGGCTAACACCCAGTGAGTCACAGTTGTGATGCTGTGATAGCTTCTTTGGAAGGAGAACAAAATCCCACAAGCAATGCTTTCAGGCTAAGCTTTTTGTTGGTGTAGGTAAAAAATGTAGGAGAAACAGAGGCATTCTTACGCTCAAAGAATGAACGCCTTCATACCTTCGAGAGTTTGCTCAGAAGTCAGCAGAGCTATCAGCAACTGCACACATGAAGGACACACCACTGACTTCCTGTGAGTCCCACGACCTGTCCAGAGCAGCCCGGGGGCACACTCCATATTTACTTACGCTGCAATCTGATCCGACCTCAGTGAGTTACTTCATAAGCCTTTTAAGGGTTACTACATTTTGTTCCTTTAAGAACGTAATCCAAATTAGCAACAAAAGAATAGTTAAACACAAGAAAACCACCTCTTTTGTGCTCCTGAAGAAAGGCAGTCTTGGTCATTGAAAAGGGAAAGGGTTTTATTCTCTATCAACTTTCTCTTATAAAAATCAGTCCAGTAATTTTCCACGCGTGGATCAGTACTCTTCCACTCGAGCCTGTTCATAGATGGGGAGTCACTGAAGCAGCTTACGTGTATAAGAAAAGGGCACACTGTCCCGCGTGTCCAGGCCACGCCTGCAGCCGCGGTCCCAGCCACCGCACTGGCCCGGGCTGCAGCATCCGAGGATGGCCCTCCACTGCGCCTCTCTCCCCTGCTCGCTAGGCTGGGCGACGCCTGCTGCTCCGTCGCCAAGCCCACCGACTGCTCCCTCTGTCCTCTCTGCTGGGCTGTTACCTCCATTCTGTAACATTCTTATGTTTTATTTGGATACTGTATTTTTCAGTTCTAAGATTTCTGTTTGCTTCTTTTATATAGTTTCTATTTCGCTGCTGAGAAAAGCGATCTTCTCATTCACTCAAAGCATGTTTTCCTTTGCATCCTTGTGCAGAGTCCACCTCCACTATCTTTTTTGTCTTTTTAATGGGTTATGTCTTTCTGTGTTTCATGTAAGTTTGGGTTTAAGTTATCTTGGACATTGTGAATGCTATGATATGGAAAACTCTAGGTTCTATTATATTCCTCTACAGAATATTGGTATCTTATTTGTTTCAGCAGGTAATTATCTTGGTTGGACTTAAACCGAGACTCTTAAGTTGGCGGCTCAAATCTCAGTGTCATTATCTTATCCCCAGCTTAGCTGCTTGGAGCCTGACGCTGTGTCTTGGATTCAGGCGGTTGGTACGTAGTATGTAGGGCTTACTTTCTTCTTTCCAGGATTTCCACTTTCACTTTCCAAAAGCTGTGGCTGCTCCAAACTGTCCTTTGACTCTTTGAGCTAAAAGAGTTTTAACTGCCCCACATGGCACACTCTGTTGTGCCCTTCATCCAAATGTCATCTCGACTCCAAAATCTAACTATATCAAATTGGAATGTCTTCACATTGCGGTCTTTTGTCCACAGTTTACTACTTGCAGGAGGATCAGTCCAATAGTAGCTTACAGGGCCATTAACAGAAGCAGAACCTACACAACTTATTTTTTCCCCACAACTTTTACTTTTATTCACAATGCTGTAGGTCACAAATTCAGAAAGGGCTTTGCCAGGCAGGCTGTCCCTGATTCATGCATCAGCTGAGCAACTGAGGAACTGCGCTTGGAACAAAGAAACTGGGCAATGACCTAAAACCTTCCAAGATAGCCTCTCACGTCTGTGCCTGCTGCCCTGGGGCTTGTTCACCAGCCCCTTTCTCTCTCCTCACTGCACATCATGCTCCTCCATGTGGGCTTCCCCATGTGGACGTGGTAATTTCAGGGAATCTGCACTTCTTACGTGATGACTGGCCTCTAAGAGGCTAGATATGGAATCTACCTGACCAGTCAAGGGCTAGACCAGAAGCGGTACCGGATCCCTCCCACCATATTCTATAACTCAAAGCAGTCACAGGCCTTAGTCATCAAGATTCAAGAGGATGGAGAAATAAATCTAACCTCTGACGGGGAAGTGGCAAAGTCACATTGCAGGAATACATACAGAGTGAGATATTTTTGCAGCCATCTTGGAAAATATAATCTGCCCCACATATGTTCAGTATCTGACAAAGCAAAACAAATGCCACCAAACAAAAGCAAGACTCTGGAAAGACACAGGCAGGGTGTTCAAAGGGAAGCATACTGTCCAGCCCTCCTGCTATCTCTTTTTATCACCCTCTCATATTAGTGATACAATTACCCCTCAGCTGTTCAGCAAAGAAGAGGTCTCCAGCGGCAGTCTACTGAGTTTTCAGATTTACACTTAAACATTATGTCCACGTCAGAGTATCTGGAAGAAATGCTTATGATGCATAAATGCAGGGCACAGACATTAGTTAAGATTTGTTTGTTTCTTAAGATAATGGTCCAAAAGGAATTCTGTTTATCAAATGTCTACTATGTGCTTGAAAATTTCTAGGTTCTATTTTTCACTCACATGTTCCATATAATAAGTAGTGTGTTCAAACACACAGGCTTTGGACATGCACTGACTGTTTAATACAAAGGAGACTGGTTCAAACATACAAAGAGCAAATATAATGCAAAAATTACAAAAAATAGAAGCCCTAATACAAACAAATATGACACATTATGTCAAGCTGTGGAAACACACATGTATCTATATACACTCTAAGCACTTCAAAGCTTCATTTCCAGAAAATGAATAGATTCGAAATCCTAAATACTATATTCTAAATAAAGTGGTATATGTATAAAGCATACTAAGAACCTTACCTTGTCTTGGTTGTCTTTATTCTTGTAGCACAGATTCCCAATCAGGCGAATGAGGTGAGACTTGAAGCCCTCCACCACGCTGGAGACGTCACCTTCTGGTTTAATGGAAGCACAGGCGCTGAAGATGTTTGTGGAGTCATTGCCGGCCACGTGAATCAGGCGTAGAAGGTCTACAACAGAAAGGATAAACTGTTTTCCACAGGAAAATTTTTGTTTTGTGCTCAGTTCAGTTCAGTTGCTCAGTCGTGCCCGACTCTTTTGTGACCCCATGGACTGCGGCACGACAGGCTTCCCTGTCGATCACCAACACCCGAAGCTTACTCAAACTCATGTCCATCAAGTCGGTGATGCCATCCAACCATCTCATCCTCTGTCGTCCCCTTCTCCTCCCACCTTCAATCTTTCCCAACATCAATCTCTCCCAACATCAGGTTATTTTCCAATGAGTCAGTGCTTCGCATCAGGTGGCCAAAATATTGGAGTTTTAACTTCAGCATCAGTCCTTCCAAAGAATTTTTAGGACTTATNTGATGCCATCCAACCATCTCATCCTCTGTCGTCCCCTTCTCCTCCCACCTTCAATCTTTCCCAACATCAATCTCTCCCAACATCAGGTTATTTTCCAATGAGTCAGTGCTTCGCATCAGGTGGCCAAAATATTGGAGTTTTAACTTCAGCATCAGTCCTTCCAAAGAATTTTTAGGACTTATTTCCTTTAGGATTGACTGGCTGAATCTCCTTGCAGTCCAAGGGACTCTTAAGAGTCCCTTGTTTTGTACTAGAGTCTCATAAATAAATGTAATTTATTTTAACGGATTAAAATAAAATACAGGTATAGTATTCTTGCCTGGAGAATCCCATGGACAAAGGATCCTGGCAGGCTATGGTCCATGGGGTTGCAAAGAGTCAGACAAGACTGAAGGGAATTAGCACACACGCACACACAGAACACTGAAAGCTCTCATCAAAGTAACGGTTAGAAGGCTCCTCAGCGTTTGCCTTAGAATTTGCTGTAATGATTACCCTCACCCTAACCTGGACTTTCTATCTATCCACACAGAAAAGTCAGCTAGAACTTTTCTTCCATCTTTCCTAGTACAAGGTTTCCAAATCCAACTTCTTTATGAAGGCGCTCATGTGATAACCATAACAACCACAAGGATGGCTAACCACAAGCAACAGGTTAAGTGCAAACTGCAGTGCATGCTAAGTCACTTCAGTCGTGTCCAACTCAGCCACCCATGGACTGTAGCCCGCCAGGCTCCTCTGTCCACGGGATTTCCCAGGCAAGAATACTGCGGTGGGTTGCCATTTCTCACTCCAGGGGATCTTCCCGACCCAGGGATTGAATGTCTGCCGCATTGCAGGCAGATTCTTTACCATTTAAGCCACCATGGATGCCCCTAAGCTTCAGCACCTATCTGCAACAAGCCACATGATGGAAACCAAGAAGCATGCTGACGCTGTCTTTTTCCATTGTTCAGAGAATCAGAAGGCAGCATAAGCTCTCTATCAATCTATTTTGGGCACACTCAGAAGAAATCCCTTAATACTATTATACTCCATGAAAGCACCTACAGGCAGCCTGTGAAAGCAGACAGTCTTCCAGAGGCTTTACAAACCGTTTCCACATTATCTCAGGTACCGCTCTCAACAAAGTCAGTAAAGGCAGACCACTTTCCTGACCTGAAAATGAAGAAACCAGGTTCGGAGAAGCTAGTGACCCGGCAGTTAGGCTGACCACCCGCGTTTGCTCAGGCTCCACACGCATGCTTTTCCTGCAATAATTCAGTTTCTCAGTTTTGAGATGTCTTATTTTACTATCACTGAAAGCACTGCATTCAAAATAAAGCACTGATATGAGATTCTAAGTATCTTCTAAAGTTCACTGCTAACTCCTCTACTCATCTAGACGCCAATTCATCTTTCCTGGAAAATGGATCTCCAGAATAAGTGTACTGTCTTAATAAAGGGAAAAAAAAGCCAACAGTGAACAGCCACCACAAGCACGGCTAACCACAAGCAACAGGTTTAAGTGAACTTGTTACTTACAAAACAAGTGAACTTATTTTGCAAACAGCTTTTTAGCAACAGATGATAATATTTCAAACAGCAGCTTCCTGTTTAAAACAATTTCCTTATAAGAATGGAATACGTAATTACTATGGGTAAGGCAATATTCTTCAAGTTCCCTAAGTGAAGCTGGGAAAAATTTACTAACAAGACTGGTAAAACGACAGTAGCATAAAAATCACCATCATCACTGAAACCGCCCCCCATCTTCTCATAACCCTCCCCACCCCGCCACCATCGTCACAAGCACTACTGATGGGACACCACTCAGGGCGCCCTGCGTGAAAGGACGAGGGGCCCCATCCACTGAGCAGGTGGTGAACAGCGGTAAGGGGCAAAAGCCGGAGCTGCTGCCAAAACATGACGAGTCCTTTCAAGAATACATACTCCTAAAAATCTTAAAAGAAGACCAAACCACTGAACATTAAGGATCTGTGCTAAACTTTATACTATAGTACGACAAGTCAAAGATTCTTTTATTAAAAACAACACTATGTGTGATATTTCACTCACCAATCACTCTCTCCAACAAGCCAGGAAAAACCTGCAGATAGCCGAGCAGGTCAGTATTAGCGGTCATTTCGCAAAGGACATCAAGAAGTCTAATTGTAGCCAGTGCCTCCTAAAAAGAAAAGAAAACATGACTTTCAAGACAAGCTAAGTGATGTGACTGTCACAAGTAACCATAGGAGAAGAAAGCGTTACAAAGAACAGTCAAGAGACAATGCTTGTAACACATCTAAAGAGACAACCAAAATGATCAAGAGCAAAACAGAAGTATTAAATATATAGGGGAATAATCGTTTTCATTAGCAACAGATCTGCCATCAAGAACCCAAGATCATGCGGCTTCTCAGAGCAAAGAGTCAGGAAAGTTCTTATTCAAGCAAAATACCTTCCAATGGTGGAATAAACGTTCAAAATGACTAGCTATGTACATAACACTTACGCAAGTACTTTCTTTTTAAAGAACTCCCAGCAAGCAAGTTCTACTAAGTAACCCGTCAAATACATTGATTTCTTGTCCACAGGAATCCTGTAAAATGCTGTGGCTCAAAGAACTATGACTGCAATAACTTGGATTATTTCTGGGTAAATACAAACCTATATGTTATCTGACTAGTTGGAAAAGATAATATTATTTGAAAATGTTCACATAACTATTAATTTATATCAAATAAACTGCATGATCAAGAAACTACCAACTGCACGGTGTTAGGTAGTCTAATTTTCAAATGCAATTATATTATCTCAGATAACATTCTTCAAAAGAAAACCAGGTTACCTCCTTTTAAAACTTCTAAATGTGTATTTATTATTCTCCAATTAGTAGAACTATATTTTAATATAGTATTCTGAAATCTGACACAGCAATAAACACACATTTTTGGTATCTTTAACAGCTTTCATGTGCTAGTTTAAAAGTTAGGAGAAAATATCCAGATGCTAAGTCTGTTTAAAAGACTCGAGCAAAGCTATCAACTTTTTAGCACGGCACTGGCATCCTCTTTTATTAAATGAGAAGCTGCCCAGACTGGCATCTTTAGACACCACTTCTTGAAGAAACGGCTGCCTGGCTGGAGGTCAGGATAGAGCACATATGAAGTTGCCCTGGATACCCTGTCATACCAGAGAGCAAGGCAGCTATCAAGAAACTCCTCAGTCATGTTGGAAGAAACCAGAAACAACTGGGAAGAGGCTCCCCTGGTTAGCACAGGAGACCATCAGGAAGAATCACTGCTAAAACTGAGAACAAATCGAATGGTTTGTAAGCCATGACTTCAAAATGATTAAAAGCAAAACTAAACATCTCATCATCTTTGTACAAATTCACAAAACCAGCTCTAGAAGGCTATTTAAAGGAGATTTAAGACAAAGCAACAAATTGTAATGTATGGCTCCTACTGATACATCCTGATTCAAAGAAAGAAACTTGAAAACAAATATTAGACAATGGGGAACAATTGAATACTGTTCATCTGATATTTACATTTTAAGTTTTCGGATGTGTTACCTGTATTTCACTCATGTGTTATTATATAGTCTCCTTATCTTTCAGACGCACGTACAAAATGTTACCTGATGAACTATGTGGGACCCTATGTGAACCTGGGGCATCCAGTGTGAGAAGGGGTAGGACTGTGGAGGAAACAAGAACCACGAGGAACTGGTAAGTTCTGGAGCTGGGTGATGGGGTTTAACGACACTTTTCCTCTTAGTCCACGTTTGAAATTTTTCATGATAAAAAGATACAAAATTAGGGGGTGGGAAGAGATGATCTGCAAGTTTCCTTTCAACTCCTCATTTCTATATTATTATATGAATAAACCCAAAAGAAAATTAATCTATCCTCACCTAACAAATTTCCAATTTTAATCATCAGAATGCTTTCATTAATGAAATGCTTCTAACGAGTATTTGGAAACTAATAATGAAATAACCGGAGAAGGCGATGGCACCCCACTCCAGTACTCTTGCCCGGAAACTCCCATGGACGGAGGAGCCTGGTAAATAAACCCAAAAGAAAATTAATCTATCCTCACCTAACAAATTTCCAATTTTAATCATCAGAATGCTTTCATTAATGAAATGCTTCTAACGAGTATTTGGAAACTAATAATGAAATAACCGGAGAAGGCGATGGCACCCCACTCCAGTACTCTTGCCCGGAAACTCCCATGGACGGAGGAGCCTGGTAAGCTGCAGTCCATGGGGTCGCGAAGAGTCGGACACGACCGAGCGACTTCACTTTCACTTTTCACTTTCATGCATTAGAGAAGGAAACGGCAATCCACTCCAGTGTTCTTGCCTGGAGAATCCCAGGGATGGGGGAGCCTGGTGGGCTGCCGTCTATGGGGTCGCACAGAGTCTGACACGACTGAAGCGACTTAGCAGCAGCAGCAATGAAATAACAGCCAGGGAAAAAAATTATCTTTAAAAAACAAGAGAAATAAGTGAGATGCCATTCCAATATTTATAAATATTGTAAAACTATGTATATTAAGTCAGGCACTAGTAGGGGGAAAAAAGATGTAGGCAAAGCAAAGGAATACAATTTTGAAATGAGTAAAAGAGAAACAGATTGTTTTTCTAGATCATCTGTCTGGGTTCACTTTACCATTCAGCATCTCTGAGCTATTTTACAATACTGTCAGTTGCACAAAACTGGTAATAATGCAAAGTATTCTTGTCTACAGAAATGCAGATTACTTCTGTCTGGCTGGAATGCAATTAATCACTTCCTTGTTTACTGACCAGTTTCTGCATCTCTTTGTAAGTTCATTTCAGCATTCCTTTATCACACAAAAACACGTGGCTCTTTGAATTCTTTAATAGTGGTTAGTATCTTACGGGTTTCCACTGTAAAAGGTCGGAAATACAGAAATGGATGCAAAATCATATTAAAAACTTAACATATGATTTGGGTGGCATTAAAATTAGTACAAAGGCTCAGATTATTCAACAAATGGTACTGATACTATAATTAACAGATAACATTTAGGGAATATTAGCTAGGTACCAATCAGTATATTAAGTGCTTATAGTAAAATACAACTCATTTCACAGGTAAAGAAACTGGGGCACAGAAAGGGTAGGTAACTTCCAAGATCACACACCAGAAATAGAAGAAATCCAGGTTCAGACCCAGCTGTCTTCTACCAAAGATTATATAATCTTGGAGACTTAAAAGACACAAGCTATTTATTTGAATCTATGCTACACTTCTTACACAAAAATAAATCTTAGGTTAATCAAATATGTGAACAATGTACTGACAGAACTAGAATATACAGGTGTCTATTTCCACAATCTCGGAGAAGGCAATGGCACCCCACTCCAGTACTCTTGCCTGGAAAATCCCATGGACCAAGGAGCCTGGTGGGCTGCAGTCCATGGGGTTGCTAAGAGTTGGACACGACTGAGCGACTTCACTTTCACTTTTCACTTTCACGCATTGGAGAAGGCAATGGCAACCCACTCCAGTGTTCTTGCCTGGAGAATCCCAGGGAGGGGGGAGCCTGGTGGGTTGCCATCTCTGGGGTAGCACAGAGTCGGACACAAATGAAGCGACTTAGCAGCAGTAGTAACATTTCCACAATCTAAGTGAAGGTGATTTTACTAAATCTGTAAAGAAATTCAGAAGTCATAAGGATAAAACTGATAAACCTAACTGAATTAAAACAAACTCCCAAAAGGCTAAGACTACCATAAATAAATTCAAACAAAAAATTAACTATGCGCAAAAAATGTTTCTTCTATTTGTGACAAAACATTTAACTTTCTGAAAATGCTCATTAAAAAAAGTATCTTAAAAGGAAACCTGATGTGAAAAACAAACTTAACATATAGGTCACTGAAAAGTAAGAGAAATGATAATGAGATTAGTGAAAGGGTGCAGATCCATCTACTCTTGCGTGCTTAGGTGTGTTATTTAGAAACGACTCTTACAAATTTCAAATAAACACATTCTCTGTGACTCATCAATTCAATTACCAGGAATTTATAATCCCAGATCGACTTGCCCAAAACTGAAAGGTATTTTTATAAGGATTTTTCACTGTTGTAATATTTGTAAAGGTTTAAAAAAACAAAATGTGGAAGCAACTCATACATACATCTATGGGAACAAATTCTGATGGCCCTATACAGTGTTGAAAAGAATGAGATGAATGCATGTGTCCAAGGGCAAGATACATCAGAGTAAGGGAAAAAAGAAAGTTACAGAACAGAACATATAGTACTATGTTTTAAAAAATAACAAAAATATACAGGTGTGTGCTGCTGCTAGGTCACTTCAGTCGTGTCCGACTCTGTGCGACCCCATAGACGGCAGCCCTCCAGGCTCCCCCGTTTCCGGGATTCTCCAGGCAGGAACACTGGAGTGGGTTGCCATTTGTATACACACAATAAAACCTTTGGAAGGAAAAAAGTATATGCTGATAAGTTTATAGAAAATAGATGGGGCCTGGGTGAAAAAAAGGAGTCCTTAACTTTGCTTCACTGCCTTTGGCTTGAATTACTTTTTCTTACAACAAAGGAAATATTATATTCTAAGAAAGGCAAGTTTCACTACAACAAGTGACAAGACTGAAACTTAAGATAAAGCAAATCTTAAAAAAATAAGCATACCAGAACTGACAAAAACACACCACATACTGGAAACAAGTAGCACACCAAAACATACCAAAGGCCAGACGCCTGCACGGTAGCAGGAGACCCGAGGACTGTTTGCATGAAAGAACAGACGAATGAGACCTCAGGGTTTTAAAGCTGCACAATTATGTGGATTAAAAATGTGTGCTGGGTGCTTAGTCGCTCAGCCGTGTCTGACGCTTCGCAACCCCATGGCCTGTAGGGCTACAGGCTCCTCCGTCCACAGGGCCTCTCCAGGCAAGAGTGCTGGAGGGGGCTGCCATGGGCTACAGGCTCCTCCGTCCACAGGGACTCTCAGGCAAGAGTGCTGGAGGGGGCTGCCATGGGCTACAGGCTCCTCCGTCCACAGGGCCTCTCCAGGCAAGAGTGCTGGAGGGGGCTGCCATGGGCTACAGGCTCCTCTGTCCACAGGGCCTCTCCAGGCAAGAGTGCTGGAGCGGGCTGCCATGCCCCCTTCTTGGGGATCTTCCCAACCCAAGGATGGAACCCAGGTCTCCTGCAGAATCCCTGCAGGCAGATTCTTTACCATCTGAGCCATCAGGGAAGCCCAGATGCTATAAAAACATCTATTTTCATTCTGATTTTTAGGTCACAGCATCATGAGAACTTTATCGGACATCTTGTCCCCAAAACATCACAAGTGGGTGAACGCAGCGGCTTGCTGGCAAACTCACAGTGCAAAGTTGACTGGTAAACATACCCTGCTTTCCAAGGTGTAAGGACTTGGTATAAATACTTCCACCGTGGCTAATTCGAAACCATCAAGAGTTTAACAACCAGCTCACAAATTATTAAATATTTAATAATAACTGACTCTCAGAAGTTGGTACGGGCCAGCTCCAATACACCACGGGGTTTATGATATATTAAATACTGAGGTACGGGTCTCCTTAAAAACTACTAATGCTTTTTTTAAAAACTTCTAATTTAAAGGATAATATATATATTAACATGCATAAGCCACGAGCATTATCAGTTCAGTTCTGTTGCTCAATCATGTCTGACTCTTTGCAACCCCGTGGACTGCAGCAAGCCAGGCCTCCCTGTCCATCACCAACTCCCAGAGCTTGCTCAAACTCTTATCCATCGAGTCAATGATGCCATCCAACCATCTCATCCTCTGTCGTCCCCTTCTCCTCCTGCCCTCAATCTTTCCCAGCATCAGTGTCTTTTCTAGCATCAGTTCTTTGCATCAGGTGGCCAAAGTACTGGAGCTTCAGTTTCAGCATCAGTCCTTCCAATGAATATTCAGGACTGATTTCCTTTATGATGGACTGGTTGGATCTCCTTACAGTCTAACAGACTCTCCAGAGTCTTTTCCAACACCACAGTTCAAAAGCATCAATTCTTCAGTGCTCACCTTTCTTTATACTCCAACTCTCACATCCATACATGACTACTGCAAAAATCATAGCCTTGACTAGACGGACCTTTGTCGGCAAAGTAACGTCTCTGTTTTTTATTTTTTATTTTTTTTACGTCTCTGTTTTTTAATATGCTGTCTATGTTGGTCATAGCTTTTCTTCCAAGGAGCAAGCGTCTTTTAATTTCATGGCTGCAGTCACCATCTGCAGTGATTCTGGAGTCCAAAAAAAGAAAGTCTCTCACTGTTTCCCCATCTATTTGCCATGAAGTGATGGGACCGGATACCATGATCTTTGTTTTTTTAATGTTGAATTTTAGGCCAGCTTTTTCATTCTCCTCTTTCACAAGAGGCTCTTTAGTTCTTCTTTGCTTTCTGTCATAAGGGTGGTGTCATCTGCATATCTGAGATTATTGCTATTTCTCCTGGCAATCTTGATTCCAGCTTGTGCTTCATCCAGCCCAGCATTTCGCATGATGTACTCCACGTATAAGTTAAATAAGCAGGATGACAATACACAGCCTTGACGTGCTCCTTTCCCAATTTGGAACCAGTTTGTTGTTCCGTGTCTGGTTCTAGCTGTTGCTTCTTGACCTGCATACAGATTTCTCAGCAGTCAGACAAGGTGGTCTGGTATTCCCATCTCTTGAAGAATTTTCCAGAGTTTCTTTTGATCTCACAATCAAAGGCTTTAGTGTAGTCAATAAAGCATAAGTAGATGTTTTTCTGGAATTCTCTTGCTTTTTCTATGATCCAACAGATGTTGGCAATTTGAGTGTATAGATTGATGGATTTTCAAAAGGAGGACTATTTGGGCTTTCCCCAAAAAACTACAATTTTCTAGCTATTAATACGTAATAATTCCTCCCACTGTAAAGAAAAAAGTGTGAAAGATACAGCTTTTCCTAAACATAAAAAGTTACATCGGGTAATGTCTTATTACAATATTGGTATCATCTATACTATAAATGTTCTTGTCTTGAAAAAGTTTAAAGCTGTGATGTAACAAGTACTAAGTCTTACTTCATTTTCTGTCTCCTGGAAAATTGATTTTTTAAAAAGTTCTTGAAGCATAGCTCACTGCTCCTCCTGCTGGAAACAGGGGCAAATCTTTCCCCAGAAAGGAAAGCAGCCCAAGAGTAAGAAGACCTTCCTCTCTTCTATCAGACCTAAGAGTAAGAAGTCGAGCTTATCAGTGAGACCCAACATGGCCTGTGTGGGACCCACAGCAAGTCCACAGCAAAGCAACTGTGAAAAAGGTATTTTCACAAAGAAGGAAGTGCACCTGCATGGCAGAAGGGGCATCATCACTGTGGGAGTGAACAGGTGCACACGCCCACACACGGCTCTCAAGGCGACACTGTGGACTGGGGCCCACCTGCCCACCCAGAGACAGCGGATGGACGGCAGCACTGACTGTGATGAGCAGGACTGAGGGCAGGTGCGGCAAAGGCGACACACAGAACGCGACGCGCTGGCATTTCACGGCATTCACTGCGCGTGGCTTACGCATGCATTCAGCAGGTAGGCGCCAAGTGCCTCCTCTGCGCACGGTTCTAGGAACATTACCATCCAAACCTCTGCCCTCATGCAGCTTTTTCACACTCGGCAGAAGGAAAAACAGCAACTTACAAACAGGCAGCGTAAAATGATTTCTCTATGAAAGCCTGCGTGTGTGCATGCATGCACATATTTGGTGTTGACTGCCTAGAAGATAGATTAACTATGGTTTCTTAAGTCATAAACTCAGGATGGTAAGAATAAGGGCATTACTTTCACTAATCTGTATTTTCGTAACTGTTCTAAAATAAGAATACTGTCTTAGCTTGGGCAGCTGTAACAAAATACCAGACAGGGTAGCTCATAAACAACATTTATTTCTTAGTTCCGGAAGCTGGAAGTTCACGATCATGGTGTCAGCCCAGCTGGGTTCTGGGGAGGGCCCCCTTCAGGGCTGCAGAGGGCCGACTTCTTGCTGTGGCCTTATGTAGTGGAAGGGGCATGGACACTTTCTGGGGTATCTTCTACAACCTCAACCGTGAGGCCCTCATGACCAACTTTCTCCAAAGGCCCTACTCCTGTCACCATCACCCTGGGCACCAGGTTGGAACTTCGGAGGAGGTGCAGCCACAAACATTCAGTCCCCAGCAGGTACGGTACTTAAATAACACTTAGAGTTTCTGTCACCAAGGACCTGGCTGAGTCAGAAAACCTCACCGCATCATCGGCATGCTGTTCAGAGGTCAGTTTCAGCACAATCTTGCACTGATCCACAAAAGTGCTCGCAATCAACTCAGCATGGCTCAAAAACACAGGGGCGTCATCCTTGGTCAGTGGCTCATCGCCCACTATTTTGGCGATCATAAGGTCTAACAAGGTAACCCTGTAAAACAGAGAAGGTTTTTATATGAATATGTAATACTGAAATTGTAGAATACCAAAAATATTTATAGAGATCATTTTAGGAGAGTACTTTTATTTTTAAATTCCTAACTTATTTATAAAGTCTACTTAGGGAAAACATATTTTTTGTGAATACAATTCATCAATAACCTATTTTTCAAAATCTTGATTTCTTTGCAGTGAATAAGCTACAGAAATAAGCACCTTGTTATATCCATTACTTTGAGCCGTGAAATAAAATTCCACATTTCAACAATGCTGTCAAGGTAAGTTATACAATACATATCATCTACTGTAACAACAGCAAAGTTAAGTGGGCTAACTTTATTCACTACTTTCAGTTCAGTTCAGTCCTGTCGCTCAGTCCGACTCTTTGTGACCCCATGAATCGCAGCACGACAGGCCTCCCTGTCCATTACCAACTCCCAGAGTTTACCCAAACTCTTGTCCATCAAGTCGGTGATGCCATCCAGCCATCTCATCCTCTGTCGTCCCCTTCTCCTCCTGCCCCTAATCCCTCCCAGCATCAAAGTCTTTTCCATTGAGTCACGTCTTCACATGAGGTGGCCAAAGCATTGGAGTTTCAGCTTCAGCATCAGTCTTTCCAATAAACACCCAGGACTGATTTCCTTTAGGATGGACTGGCTGGATCTCCTTGCAGTCAAAGGGACTCTCAAAAGAGTCTTCTCCAATACCAGAGTTCAAAAGCATCAATTCTTCAGCGCTCAGCTTTCTTCACAGTCCAACTCTCACATCCATACATGACCACTAGAAAAACCATAGCCTTGACTAGATGGACCTTTGTTGGCAAAGTAATATCTCTGCTTTTGAATATGCTATCTAGGTTGGTCATAACTTTTCTTCCAAGGAGTAAGTGTCTTTTAATTTCATGGCTGCAATCCCCATCTGCAGTGATTATGGAGCCAAAAAAGATAAAGTCTGACACTGTTTCCACTGTTTCCCCATCTATTTCCCATGAAGTGATGGGACCAGATGCCATGATCTTAGTTTTCTGAGCGCTGAGTGCCAGGGTCCAGCGTGAGGAACTCCACCCATGGCAAAGGTCATGAGGAAGGAAGCTTGGCATACGCAAGGGCATGATCAAGCCTCAGGAAACCCCCTGTTCCCGAGCATCTACCCCCAAAACCAGAGTACTTCACAGAGGGCTCTCCCCCATAACCATTTCTCTCGGAGAAGGAGCTAACTAGCAGCTCCAGTTAATAAAAGTTCCTGGGCGTGACAAGAGTGTTTCAACTTATGAACTCTGAGGGTTCTCTGGCCTTCCTGATCAGGTTCATCCGGCCGCGTGTGATTGTTTACAGCCTCCCAACTGTGAGAGGCACGGGATGCTTTAAAACTTTCTCTTTTGAGAAGTTAGAAAATTATTAGTATAGTATAGTGGGTTGATTAGAAACTGTATTAGTGAAGGGTTTTTTCATTTGTCGTGCCAATAATTACTGCTAATTCCCTGCCCTGGGTGTGACAAGGGTGTCTCAGGTCAAACCTCTCTGCTGACAGGCGCCAGCTTGTGTGACAACCTCTCAACCAGAAAGAGCACAGAGAGTTTGGAGTATTAGCATAGGGCTTTTCTCATTGTTGAGTCAATGATTGCCACCAGGCCTCTATATCCTTAGGCACCTGGGAACATAGTAATCAATGTATTTGGAATACAGAAAAGGAAATATAGTAGTTTTTCATGTTAGCAATACTAGACTTTTTGAGTTAATGAATTTTCTCTTTTGTTATAGACCACTGTACTTTGTTATAAATCACTGTGTCCTTGCTATGTAAAAATGTAACTTTATCACTATCTTAAGACTAAATAGATCATAAAGGGAACATTGGTGAAAGGTTTTCACTNGTTTTTCATGTTAGCAATACTAGACTTTTTGAGTTAATGAATTTTCTCTTTTGTTATAGACCACTGTACGTTGTTATAAATCACTGTGTCCTTGCTATGCAAAAATGTAACTTTATCACTGTCTTAAGACTAAGTAGATATTAAGGGGAACATTGGTGAAAGGATTTTCATTTGTTGGGCTGATGGTTGCTGCTAAATCTCCATATTCCTTGCTCTTATAATGAATATAACTAGCATATAGGAAAAATAAGTATTAACCTTTAAGATTAATCATGTTAAACCCTAGGCTAAGTAAATTCCTTTCTTGATTGTAACTCACTACACCTTCACCCTATAGGAATGCATATTTGGAGGGTGGTGCCTGGTTTAAGAAAAAACACCCTTGGAAAAAATAAGTTTTTTGGTTATCTGAAAGAAAGGATCATAAAATGTCAGCAGATCTCATGGCCAAGAAGATGATGTAAGACCCATAAGACCTTTGTATAATTTTATATGAAGCACCTGATTGTGACAAGGGTCAGGTCTGCTGACCCCCGTGTGACTCTGTATTCATCCTTATGTATAACAAAAGGTATATAAACAAACCCGAAAAATAAAGAAATGAGATCAGTTCCTGGAAAGACTGATTCCCCCACGTCGTTCTTTCTTGCTCCCCGTTTTTCCGGCTGAATTCCCATCTGGAGCATGGATGCTATTCCATGTGAACCAAGTTATTCAGCCTCTTTTTCTCCACTAATATTTCCTNGCTTCTCTGTCCATGGGACTCTCCAGGCGAGAATACTGGAGTGGGTTGCCATTTCCCTCTCCAGGGGATCTTCCAGACCCATAGTGCCGGGGGTCAGCGTGAGGAACTCCGCCCATGGCAAAGGTCATGAGGAAGGAGGCTTCGGCATACGCAAAGGCGTGATCAAGCCTCAGGAGACCCCCTGTTCCCGAGCATCTACCCTAAAACCAGAGTCTGTTTTTTGCTCTCACCTACACCTTTGACTTTCCAGGGGGCTCTCCCCGATAACCGTTTTTCTCGGAGGAGTAAACGTGCAGCTCCAAGTCAATAAAAATTCCTGGGTGTGACAAGAGTGTTTCAATTTAGAAACTCCTCTGGAGGTCCTCTAGCCTCCCTGATCAGGTTCGTCTGGCCACATGTGATTGTTTACAGCCTCTCAACCTTGAGAGGCACGAGATGCTTTAAAACTTTCTAAATATAGACTCTTTTGAGAAGTTAGAAAATTATTAGTATAGTATAGTGGGTTGATTAGAAACTGTATTAGTGAAGGGTTTTTTCATTTGTCGTGCCAATAATTACTGCTAATTCCCTGCCCTGGGTGTGACAAGGGTGTCTCAGGTCAAACCTCTCTGCTGACAGGCGCCAGCTTGTGTGACAACCTCTCAACCAGAAAGAGCACAGAGAGTTTGGAGTATTAGCATAGGGCTTTTCTCATTGTTGAGTCAATGATTGCCACCAGGCCTCTATATCCTTAGGCACCTGGGAACATAGTAATCAATGTATTTGGAATACAGAAAAGGAAATATAGTAGTTTTTCATGTTAGCAATACTAGACTTTTTGAGTTAATGAATTTTCTCTTTTGTTATAGACCACTGTACGTTGTTATAAATCACTGTGTCCTTGCTATGCAAAAATGTAACTTTATCACTGTCTTAAGACTAAGTAGATATTAAGGGGAACATTGGTGAAAGGATTTTCATTTGTTGGGCTGATGGTTGCTGCTAAATCTCCATATTCCTTGCTCTTATAATGAATATAACTAGCATATAGGAAAAATAAGTATTAACCTTTAAGATTAATCATGTTAAACCCTAGGCTAAGTAAATTCCTTTCTTGATTGTAACTCACTACACCTTCACCCTATAGGAATGCATATTTGGAGGGTGGTGCCTGGTTTAAGAAAAAACACCCTTGGAAAAAATAAGTTTTTTGGTTATCTGAAAGAAAGGATCATAAAATGTCAGCAGATCTCATGGCCAAGAAGATGATGTAAGACCCATAAGACCTTTGTATAATTTTATATGAAGCACCTGATTGTGACAAGGGTCAGGTCTGCTGACCCCCGTGTGACTCTGTATTCATCCTTATGTATAACAAAAGGTATATAAACAAACCCGAAAAATAAAGAAATGAGATCAGTTCCTGGAAAGACTGATTCCCCCACGTCGTTCTTTCTTGCTCCCCGTTTTTCCGGCTGAATTCCCATCTGGAGCATGGATGCTATTCCATGTGAACCAAGTTATTCAGCCTCTTTTTCTCCACTAATATTTCCTACTACACTATCCGTTTCTAATCTCTCTATATATCTGTAATTAAGTTTTTTCCTAGGACACCAATTCCGTCCCCACCTTTGAATCACCCTGGATCCACTGGGGCTGGACCCCGGCAGTTGAGCTTTAAGCCAACTTTTTCACTCTCCTCTTTCACTTTCATCAAGGCTCTTTAGTTCCTCTTCACTTTCTGCCATGAGGGTGGTGTCATCTGCATATCTGAGGTTATTGATATTTCTTCCAGCAATCTTGATTCCAGCTTGTGCTCCTTCCAGCCCAGTGTTTCTCATGATGTACTCTGCATATAAGTTAAATAAGCAGGGTGACAATATACAGCCTTGAAGTACTCCTTTTCCTATTGGGAACCAGTCTGTTGTTCCACGTCCAGGTCTAACTGTTGCTTCCTGACCTGCAAACAGGTTTCTCAAGAGGCAGGTCAGGTGGTCTGGTATTCCAATCTCTTTCAGAATTTTCCAGTTTATTGTGATCCACACAGTCAAAGGCTTTGGCATAGTCAATAAAGCAGAAATAGATGTTTTTCTGGAACTCTCTTGCTTTTTCGATGATCCAACGGATGCTGGCAATTTGATCTCTGGTTCCTCTGCCTTTTCTACAACCAGCTTGAACATCTGAAAGTTCACGGTTCACGTATTGCTGAAGCCTGGCTTGGAGAATTTTAAGCATCATTTTACTAGTGTGTGAGATGAGTGCAATTGTGTGGTAGTTTGAGCATCCTTTGGCATTGCCTTTCTTTGGGATTGGAATGAAAACTGACCTTTTCCAGTCCTGTGGCCACTGCTGAGTTTTCCAAATTTGTTGGTATATTGAGTGCAATAGTTTCACAGCATCATCTTTCAGGATTTGAAATAGCTCCACTGGAATTCCATCACCTCCACTAGCTTTGTTCATAGTGATGCTTCCTAAGGCCCACTTGACTTCGCATTCCAGGATGTCTGGCTCTAGGTGAGTGATCACACCATCATGATTGTCTGGGTCATGAAGATCTTTTTTGTACAGTTCTTCTGTGTATTCTTGCCACTTCTTCTTAACATATTCTGCTTCTGTTAGGTCCATACCATTTCTGTCCTTTATCGAGCCCATCTTTGCATGAAATGTTCCCTTGTTATCTCTAATTTTCTTGATGAGATCTTTAGTCTTTCCCATTCTATTGTTTTCCTCTATTTTTTTTGCATTGATCGCTGAGGAAGGCTTTTTTATCTCTCCTTGCTATTTTTTGGAGCTCTGCATTCAGATGGGTATATCTTTCCTGTTCTCCTTTGCTTTTCATTCTCTTCTTTTCACAGCTATTTGTAAGGCCTCTTCAGAAAGATCATTAGTCTGTGAAAATCACCCACAGAGCTTAGCGATTTTCAAAACTCCTAAAACTTCACATTTCTTACAGCAGTTATTAACTCAAAGTAAAACAAATGATCCCCTCAACTGAGCACAGAAGAACAACGAATAGTTCAGTGTGCATTCAGATACACCCATTTTCTCTAATCCACATTCAATCCTTGAAGACAACAGGGTGCTCCAGCCACAGAGCCAGGCCTGCCACCTTCACTGAGCAGGACGACCTCCGAGAGGCCAGGAAGAGGCCACATAGGCCACGCGTGGTGTGATTCAAGAGGAACTGGAAGGTCTGCCTTAAGACATTCCCTGTAAGTTGGGACAATGTGGCAGGTATTACTGGGTCTAAGAAGGCATGATCGCTAGCTTTAGGGAACTGAGCACCCAGGGGACGATCACCTAGAACAGGGTGAAGAGTAATGAGGAACAAATAGACAGGTCCTAAGTGGGGGCAAGGACCAACGCCACGCAGATGCTGAAGGAGGGAGAAGCAAGTCCTAAAGAGCTGGGAGGGGTCAGGACAGCGGCAGGCCACAGGGCAGTGTTAGTTGGGGCGACCACGCACTGCGGGAAGGCCCTGGCGCCCCAGGCTCCCCGCTGAGGGGGCTGCCCCAGGAGGCGGGCAGCGCAGACCTGCCGGCTGCCTCACACAGCAGGCCGAGGCAGCGGTGCTCCCGGACGCCTCCTCTGCTCAGGAGAGGCGCCGCTCCACTCTATTAGGCAATGGGAGAACTAAGAGACAGGAAGGGAGTGAGTGTGAACGAAAAAAATCAGGGATGAATCTTTAAAATATAAAGATACACACCAAGCTTGAAAAGTACCTGGCAATAAATTATACTTCATTAAATGACCCTCCTTATATTAAGTCATCTAGCAATAAAAACTTTTAAGGGCTCCCACTGTCGGCTGCTGCTGCTGCTGCTAAGTCGCTTCAGTGTGTCCGACTCTGTGCGATCCCATAGACGGCAGCCCACCAGGCTCCCCCATCCCTGGGATTCTCCAGGCAAGAACACTGGAATGGGTTGCCAGTTCCTTCTCTAATTCATGAAAGTGAAAAGTGAAAGTGAAGTCGCTCAGTCATGTCTGACTCCTAGCGACCCCATGGACTGCAGCCTACCAGGCTCCTCAGTCCATGGGACCTTCCAGGCAAGAGTACTGGAGTGGGATGCCATAGCCTTCTCCGCCCACTGTCGGGGAGTGGGTCTAAAAACTTTAGTCTGGAAGACGAGGTCCTCCCACCCAGAGTTCCCACTGAACTCTCTAACTCCCTCTGCTTCTACCCACCACCCAAATCATCCTTCTCAGGGATTTTCTGGCGGTCCAGTGGTTAGGACTCCCTGCTTTCACTGCCAAGAGCCTGGGTACAAACCCTGATTGGGGAACTAAGATCCCACAAGCCACGCGGTGCAGCCAAGAAAAACAAAAAACAAACAGACAAACAAAAAACCAAGAAAAAAAATCCCATCTTTCTCATAAAATAAAGGAGTTACACACAGGACACAGAACTTGAGTAGGAAACTGTTTTTCAGGGGCATTTACTTTGATTGTGCACTGCATCTGCCAGCCTCAGCTCTATGCCAGAAAACGCACGTGTGTTGGAAAGTACTGCAGAGTCAGGGGAAATGGGATAGAAGGGGGAATCTCTTGCTTCTTGCAGTTGCGGGGGAACCACACTGAATGCTCCTTGAAAACACGGCAGAGCGCGAGTGGCCTAAGAGGCCCCTTCCCCCAGGAGCGGAGGCTGCAGAGCCAGAAAGAGCCAGCCAGAGGCCAGAGACCCGCTGCCCAGCGCCTTCGCAACACCTCAGTCTCACTCCCTGCAACCCCGAGACCAGCACAGGAGCTGCCTCGGGCTCCCCAACACACCCCTCAACCGCCGGCTATCATGAGCCGTCTACTTCTAATTCACTTCTGACAGTTACATACTCTGTCCTCAAAATGACGAGTCCTGTTTCACAAAAACACGGGAAGCAATGTACACGGGAACGATTTTATGGAGAAAATCTACAGCAAGGTTCACACCTTAAAGTCATGCCCCAACTGATGCAGTCTGCAACCTCAAGGGCCCGTGCCTGCGCTGCCCCAAAATGGCTAGGTCACGAGAGGACCGGAGTGACAGGCAAAGGACGGGGGGAAAAGGGAGAGGGAGTCTTAAGAGCATTCTAGGGTAGGAAATAATAGCTTATAATTCTGGAACTAACACATCTGTAATTCAAAGCCTGACATCTCCAACAAATGCTCAATTTATATTTGAACTACTCCACCTGAATGATTTGTTGAATGGCATGCCACAAAGGCCAAAACTTTCATTAACCTGGACAACAGGCTAACCAAGATATAGGCTGTTGCTGGATTAATCTCATTAATCCTGTCAAAAATTACATATATGAGAAGCTAGTGCATTACAGGGAAAATGATCAATGACTCTGGCATCAGACATACTGAGTTCAAATACCATCTCAGCTACTTTTGTAACCTAGGGCAAACACCTTAACCTTAAAAGTCTCAGATACCTGATGTGAAAAAATGGCAAGAATAAAACTATTTCAGAAGGTCTCTCTATTTCAGAGGATAAAAGGATAATGGTTGCTTGCTGCCTCCATACATAACAGTGATGCTACCTGGAGGAAAAAACTCAAGCTCACCAGGGTAGTAGTAGTAATAGAAATATGCACACAGAAACACCTCACTTTCACCAAGCAATGATTACATGCCAGCACTGAGAGCTTCATATAGATTTCAGTTGGTAAACACAACGATTTCATGGGGTGCCTACCGCCACTACCCTCATTTCACAGATGAAACCAAGAGGTGCCTTATCCAAAGCAGAGAGTGGCATAACTAGCGCAACTAGCCTCTGCTCTTCTACCCTGTGCCATACAGATGATAACTTTGCAGACAGCTTTGCTGAAGCTCCAGTACTTTGGTCATGTGATGCGAAGGGCTGACTCACTGGAAAAGACCCTGATGCTGGTGAAGACTGAAGGCAAAAGAAGGGGGTGGCAGAGAACGAGACGGTTCGATAGAATCACTGACTTGATGGACGTGAGTTTCAGCAAACTCTGGGAGATGGTGAAGGACAGGGAAGCCTGGCGTGCTGTACTCCAAGGGTCACAAAGAGTCAGGCACAACTAAGCAACTGAGAAACAACACAACACAGATTATAAACCTGCTAACTCCACAAGCTGGTTTCTAGGAGCAGCTAGTTTACCTCAGTGTCACTCCAGTTCACTGGGAACAGGGACTAGAAAGTTGTATAAACACAGGCACTCGTTTCTGCATAATCACACTATGGGAGTTGATCTTAACTCTGTATCCAAAATATCTTCACCCAGTAATCAGCCCAAATAAACTACCAGGGTGAAGGAGTCAACTCACCATGACAACCAGTAGATCCAGTACAAAAAAGCTTCGCCTCCCCGCTTACACACCCACGCCGGGGGCAGGGAGGGGATATCGTTCACCCTCAGGCCCTAGGGACCACGAGCAGGGGCTTAATGAACACCGTGCCTGTTTTACTCACTGAGCCCCCAGAGATTTTTAATCTAACAGCCCCCAACCCAACTGGACTCTCTAGCTCAGCAGCTTGGGGCCACAGCCTGGACACTGCTCAGTAGACCCTGTTGTGTGTCCCCAACTGAGACACCACAAGTGCCCCAGAAATCTCCAGTCCAGTCCCTCATCTGAGCCCCAGGACACGGAACGTGTCCTATCTTCTCAGTTCTCAGGAACGTGGCTTGTCTTCTCAGTTCTCACAGGGCGGCACGGGGCGCCACTCCAGAAGCAAGGGCAAAGTTAATTTCATCAAACACCCCCACTAAGAAAGCCATGTCTTTTCAGCTCTGTTGGTCTGTCAGCACGGCACTCTGAAGAATCATCCATCGTTGCCCAAAACGAATCACCAGGGAACCCAGGAGCCCCCACTTCTCCACAGACCTCTGAGCGCTCTTGCAAAGGCCCCATCCCCTCCTCCTGCCACTGAGCAAAGACAAGCCGCCAGGCCCAGCAGTTCCCGCAGCGAGCTTCACCCGACCCAGCCAAGCCACGCCAGGCCCCTGGCGGCAAAACACGTCCTCCCGGCAGATGGGGTCATCTGCGGTCCACAGTATCAACAGAGTTAGCATCCAGAAGAGATGCTTCAGTAAGTATTTGATATCAGTAGAGTTTCCCTTTCCAGTAATATTCCAGTACTGATTCTGGCAGGTGTTAAGAAGAGAGAACTCACAAGATTCAATCTTTGTCCTTCAGTTCAGTTCAGTCGCTCAGCCGTGTCTGACCCTTTGCGACCCCATGAGTCGCAGCACGCTAGGCCTCCCTGTCCATCACCAACTCCCGGAGTTCACTCAGACTCACGTCCATCGAGTCAGTGATGCCATCCAGCCATCTCATCCTCGGTCGTCCCCTTCTCCTCTTGACCCCAATCCCTCACAGCATCAAAGTCTTTTCCAATGATTCAAGTCTTCACATGAGGTGGCCAAAGTACTGGAGTTTCAGCTTTAGCATCATTCCTTCCAAAGAAATCCCAGGGCTGATCTCCTTCAGAATGGACTGGCTGGATCTCCTTGCAGTCCAAGGGACTCTCAAGAGTCTTCTCCAACACCACAGTTCAAAAGCATCAATTCTTCAGCACTCAGCCTTCTTCACAGTCCAACTCTCACATCCATACATGACTACTGGAGAAACCATAGCCTTGACTAGACGGACCTTAGTCGGCAAAGTAATGTCTCTGTTTTTGAATATGCTATCTAGGTTTGTCCTTGAAGAAAACATATTCCAGCAGAAAAGCAAATAATCATGACAGATGTGCAGGTGAGGATGCAAATAACTTTGCCTGGGCAACTCAGGAGANCACTCAGCCTTCTCCACAGTCCAACTCTCACATCCATACATGACCACAGGAAAAACCATAGCCTTGACTAGACGGACCTTAGTTAATAAAGTAATGTCTCTGCTTTTGAATATGCTATCTAGGTTGGTCATAAATTTTCTTCCAAGGAGTAAGTGTCTTTTAATTTCATGGCTGCAGTCACCATCTGTAGTGATTTTGGAGCCGAAAAAAATAAAGTAAAGGTTCAGTCAAAAAAGCAATAGAAACCAATTAGCTGTTTACAGATGAATATTTAATATAAAGAGTTGGGTAAAATGTTATTGAAGGACTGAAAGACAAGAAAAAAAAAAGTGGTACCATAGTGATCATAACTGAAGAACAAAGGTACTCTACCAAGGGCTGGAGAGGTATAAGGGGACTCGTTGAGCTTTTAGAGTGAAGAGACATTTGCAGGCCACTGCTGAATATATGTTAAGATGAACACAAGATGGAACATAGACCACAAGATGGAATGTGATTTCAATGCCCCACCCTAAAACAAAGGCCAGGTGTAATATGTAGAGAAGATATGTGGAGAAATTTATTGGATATAATGGGGAAAACACATTGCTTATTACCACATCAGGGTGTTCATATCTTCCCCCTTTGACCGCTGATCTCTTTTGGATCTTCAGCATTTGTCTGTGAGGAACGTTAGGACCCAAGGCGTAAAGTTCACCTTTGAAAGAGAGACTTGACTTGGATCAGTAGTTGTCAACAGTAGGCACACACTAGAACCACTTGAGAGCTTTTTAAAATTGTCATGCTTGGACTACACCCAAGTCCAGTTGAATCAGAAACTCTGGTGGTGAGACCCAGTGGTCAGTATTTTAAACTTCCCTGATGATTTCAATAGAAGTCAAGGCTGAGGAGCAGTGACTTGCAGCTCACATAACAGCACGTGCAGATTTGAAAATAGAATTTACTCTTGAAAATATATAAAAACTTGGAAAATTTGTACATTTTTGATATAGTAAAGGGGAATTATCGTCCCTGGTGGCTTAGACGGTAAAGCGTCTGCCTACAATGCTGAAGACCTGGGTTCAATCCCTGGGGCAGGAAGATCTCCTGGAGAAGGAAATGGCAACCCACTCCAGTATCCTTGCCTGGAAAATCCCATAGATGGAGGAACCTGGTTAGGCTACAGTCCATGGGGTCGCAAAGAGTCGGACATGACAGAGCGACTTCACTCACTCACTCATTCATCTTTTGAGGATGCTTGGGTTACCAAAGATAAAAATATAGAATCTCCATAGATAAAATGAAATTCTGTCAAAGAGTGATTTTGATACAAAGAAGATCTTAGAACTCTCACTGTCATGTTAAAACGTGTGTGTGTGCATGCTCAGTCTTGTTTGAGTCTTCGCGACCCTGTGGACTGTAGGCCACGAGGATCCTCTGTCCANGTCCTGGAGTGGATTGCCATTTCCTTCTCCAGGGGATCTTCCCAACCCAGGGATCGAACCCGCGTCTCCCGCATTGTAGACAGACGCTTTACCGTCTGAGCCACCAGGGAAGTCAAATAAAATAAGGAGTTTAGATTTCATCTTAACAAGCTATCATAGGCTTTTAATAAGGTTTCTTCTTAAGAAATTGAATCTGATAGCAATGTGAAGAGTGGATTAAAGTTCTAGAAGGATTTGGAGATTTCAGTTTAGTATGCTTTATCATTTAAAAAGTGATTTTGGGAACTCCTTGGCAGTCCAGTGGTTGGGACTTTGTGTTTCCACTGCAGCAGGCATGAGCTGGATCCCTAGAGAGGAACTAGGATCCCACAAGCCACATGGTCAAAATAAAGATATAAAAGTGATTTTGCCATTGGAAAATGGATCAAATTAAGATTGATAATTCAGATTAAAATTTAGTTTTTATTCTTATTTGTGTAACATTATGTTTCTTTGTGGTATCATGAAAATCATTCATTTTATTCTATCTGTATCAGGCAAATTTAGAGTATACTGCCTGAACCTATTTACAGTTTGATTCTTTGCATTACCATTGGACAGTCATCACTTGTCTGTAGATGCTGTTCTTGTGACATCACCCATGAAACTTGAGGGATAAGTAAAGTCCATTGGAGTCATTATAGCTGTGAATTTAAATAAGATCTTTCCAGAACAATTGGTTATAGATGATATTTTATATTTAAACCCTCATTTAAGAAATCCTAGTGGTTGATAGATATTGTGGATTGCCAGCATTATGCGCAGTTGGTTACCCTTTGCCCTCATTTGCTCCACTACAAACACTGTGGCCTGCTTCTGTTCTTCATGTGTATCCGGCACACTCCTACCTCAGGTCCTTACTACTGCTTTTCCTTCTGTCTAGAATGCATTCCCCCAGCATCTGTATGGCTCACTTCCACTCTTCCTTCAGATCTTTGGGCAAATGTCATCTCAGGAGAAATATTTCTTAATCACCCTATTTATAATTGCAGTTTAGGTCTCCTACTTCTTGTCCCCCTTTCCTACTTAATTTTCTCCTTAGCAGCTGTCACCATCTGGCAGGCCATGGATTTTACTCTTTGTTTATTGTCTGTTTCCCCTTCCCTAAACTCTTAGTTCCATGGAAGTAGAAACTTTGTCTAGCCAGCTATGTATTCATTATTTCTGAAACAGTACCTGGAATAAAGTACACAATTATTAGAAAGAAAGTAGGAATGAATGGGTGAGTGAATGAATGAAAATATGAATGGTAGAAAGCATGTATGAATAAATATATAAGTGAAGAATATTTAATGATGATAGTGCCTGATATTTCTGTGGGATAGATATGAGGTAATGCATTATAAAATTGATTTTTTTTTTTTTGTTTGGAGAATTTTTTGCTAGTGCGCCTGGCAATATATTTAACTTAAACTGGCATACAACATTGAGTTGCAGTAGTGTGTTGAAATAAGTATTGGTAGAAATTGAAATCAAATGGGTTTGTTACTTTTTAAAAATGTTTCCTATTAGTGAAAATCCTATCACCATTGATTGGATTAAGCAATAGAGATAAAGAAAAATTCTCCTTAATTCTTTTTGGTGATGTATCAAGTAATACATTTATCCACAAATGACTGAATGCTGGCCAGATTTATGGTTTGAGATCTCTTTTGGGGGGCCTAGAGGTGTGTGAAGTCTGATTTCACATCACAGAATGATGTTTTAGAACCACTTACATAGGTGACTGCACTGGTGGCTGTGGGACTCACCCGTTCATTGGAGCCATAGTGAGCTTAAACTCTGGATGTCTCTGAACTGCTGCTTAGTCGCCAGTTTTGAGAGTTTTACTGCAGTTAATAGGTGAGGAGTTGTGAAGAAAGCTTAGAACTCCTCCTTGAACACTTAAAAAACAGATGCTCTGACTCCACCAAATCCCTCAACTCCAACACATACACACATCCCTACCCCTCACCATCCATATGCATGAGTACATAGTCCAGATAACCACGTCTAAAATGCAGCTAGTTAAATTCTACACCAAGATGTTGTTGAACATATTTAAAGTAACTAGATTGTTGACTCCCTTGAGGACCTGCCTGGTTCTGAGTTTTCTTCTCCTTTTTGAGTATGAGGATTACTATTTCACCTTAGGACAGTTCATCTAACAATAACTGCTTTGCCAAAGTCTGCTTTTTTGCACTGAACAAGCACTACATTTTTTTTTTTTCTGTACTGTTTGCTTTTGTTCATCACTTTTACTTATTAGCTTTGTATTTGCATCCTGTAGCATGTTTGCTGGTGGTTTTGTTTTCTCTGATATTTTGATCACTTTACATGTTATAGATTTTCTCATCTATAAGAAACAGTTTCTTAAAGTATGCACTTTGCACTAAGATTTCCATTCCCTTTCTTTTCTAACTTAATGCACTAAGCATCACTTTGATTCCTCTGATTTTAGCTTTCTGAGGTATTCTCGCCTATCTGTTTCTTGATAAATTTTCAAGTTTGTATTAAAATATTCAAGTTTACAGAAGCTATAGCCTTTATCTTGTCCTTCCAGGCAAATATTACAGTTCCTTATTTTTCAACAGCTTCGCAAAGGCTGAAAAATTTGCCTCGTACTTCCCTCAAAGCCAAACAGTTGCTTCAAACTTCATCTACAAAAAGAGGTAACTACAGCCTCTTACTAAGTTTTAAATTTCAGCAAACGATCAAGTTAGTTAAATCTTTCACCTTTTGGCATATTGAGTCAGTGATGTCTATAGGGCACGTTTTAGTCTTTTTTTAAAAAAAAAATAATAATGTGGATTCATTCTCTGTTATTTGGATAAATCCAGAAGAAACTAATTTTCTATAGAGGTATGTATTGAGTTGCAATTCTGAAAGGAATAAATGATATTTATTTATGATAGCTTTTTATATTAAAGANGGCACGTTTTAGTCTTTTTTTAAAAAAAAAATAATAATGTGGATTCATTCTCTGTTATTTGGATAAATCCAGAAGAAACTAATTTTCTATAGAGGTATGTATTGAGTTGCAATTCTGAAAGGAATAAATGATATTTATTTATGATAGCTTTTTATATTAAAGAATTTATCATTTTTCTTACCTAAAACTGAGTGTCACTGTTTTGATTTTGTTAGATAAACTAATAAATGCTTTAAAATGTATGAAATGCCAGACATTCTGTATGCAGTATTTTTTCTTCTGACTTTGGTGGTTGGATTTACTTATCTGTAGGATGAAATGGGCCTGTTTTCATATTAGAGATTGATTGAGGTTAGAGCAGAGTTATGGTTAACTGATGATGTTTGGAATATTTATGGAATGGTAGTTTTTATAAGAACTGAGTGTTGAAGAAATATCTGAAGGTTGGACATCAAAGCTATCATATTGATTCCAGGAGACTGAATGTATGGACAGCTAGGAAAAAGTAGAATTGGGAGAAACACTGTGGGATTGGATAGACAAACAGTAATAAGAATGAATAGGACTTCCCTGGTGGAAAGTGGTTAATAGTCCATAATTCTGCTTCTCAGGGCAGGGTTTGATTCTTGGTCCCCCTGATCAAGGAAGTTCCAAATCCTGAGCAGCCAAGAGAAAAAGAATGAATAGAAACCTCAGAGAATATGGGACAGAATAAATACAGGCAGTGAAGAAAAATATTTCCGCTGTCTGTATAGATTTCCTGACAGCTTCAGAACTCAACAACTAACAAAGATATAAGGATAAAAGACTAACAGAACGTTACATGGAAAGAGGAGGTTTGAGGTTTGATTTGTTGAAAAAAAACAATTTAGTTAATACGGTGACAGAAGTACTGAAATAGATAGCAATACTTCAGCAAGTTCATTAAAAGCAAATGATTTGGCAATGATTTGGTGGATAAGTATAATTTAAGGAAATACTTTTAGATATTAGAATCCCAAGAAAATAGTCAAACAGAAAATATGAATGTAGGAAAGTTTGTGTTTTGGATGTCAGAAGTTGATCTTAGGCCTCCAGTAGGGGTGTTTTCCAGTGCCCTCTGGCAGAAATAATGATAGACGGAATAGATTATGCTCTTTTATTGAAGAAGAGGTGACTTATTAAAGATCATTGTAGAAAATGTTCTTAAATTTTTTGAGGATCCTACCTCTTTTTTGAGATTCCCAAATACTTTTGAATATTTTTAGGTATGGGAGGAAAGTGAAAACAGATGATCATAAAGGGATTGTTCAGTTCAGTCGCTCAGTCGTGTCTGACTCTGCGACCCCATGAATTGCAGCACGTCAGGCCTCCCTCTTCATCACCATCTCCCGGAGTTCACTCAGACTCACGTCCATTGAGTCTGTGATGCCATCCAGCCATCTGTCGTCCCCTTCTCCTCCTGCCCCCAATCCCTCCCAGCATGAGAATCTTTTCCAGTGAGTCAACTCTTCTCATGAGGTGGCCAAAGTACTGGAGTTTCAGCTTTAGCATCAGTCCTTCCAAAGAAATCTCAAGGTTGATCTCCTTCAGAATGGACTGGTTGGATCTCCTTGCAGTCCAAGGG
>SJYX01022420.1:550154-576191 GCA_006410675.1 Oreotragus oreotragus
GGTTCACATATTGCTGAAGCCTGGCTTGGAGAATTTTGAGCATTACTTTACTAGCATGTGAGATGAGTGCAATTGTGCGGTAGTTTGAGCATTCTTTGGCATTGCCTTTCTTTGGAATTGGAATGAAAACTGACCTTTTCCAGTCCTGTGGCCACTGCTGAGTTTTCCAAATTTGCTGGCATATTGAGTGCAGCACTTTCACAGCATCATCTTTCAGGATTTGAAAGAGCTCAACTGGAATTCCATCACCTCCACTAGCTTTGTTCGTAGTGATGCTTTCTAAGGCCCACTTGGCTTCCCATTCCAGGATGTCTGGCTCTAGATGAGTGATCACACCATCGTGATTATCTGGGTCGTGAAGATATTTTTTGTACAGTTCTTCTGTGTATTCTTGCCACCTCTTCTTAATATCTTCTGCTTCTGTTAGGTCCATACCATTTCTGTCCTTTATCGAGCCCATCTTTGCATGAAATGTTCCCTTGGTATCTCTAATTTTCTTGAAGAGATCTCTAGTCTTTGCCATTCTGTTCTTTTCCTCTATTTCTTTGCATTGATCGCTACAGCTTAGTGCACCTCTTTATAAACTCTATAGTTTTCCCTCAATTTATACATTAACCTTATTAAAGTATTTCTGTCCATATCCTGAGATTGTGTTAATAGAACATTTTGACTACTTCTTTCATAAAGGAGTCCTTTCATTCATCTAAGAACTTAAAGATTAATACAGTTAAAAATATTTCTGATGTATAAATCAATCTTTTTATCCTTGTTATTTTAAAATACAACACCAATTCAGAAAACCATGTAATATAGAGAACTTAATGAATTCCTATAAGGCAACAACCTTGTGACTACCATTTGTATCAGGAGACTAGAACTTACTCCCTTAGATGCTCTACATCCATCTGCTTTCAGACACAATCCTCTCTTGACCCCGTTTCACCAAAGTAGCCATTCTCCCATATTTTTATAATTTTTATTTTAGAACTTCCAGAAGTTCCTTACTTCTCTGTATTTGTCATTCAAGTAATCAAACTATAGTTTTGCCTCTTTACTGTGTCTTTTTGTCACCCTTAATTTATAGCTTTCCTCCAACTCTTTACTACCCGTTTTTGTTTGAAGAAACCACCAAATCACTTGTCCTGTAGATGTTCACACAAATTGGATTTTCCGTAATGTCTTTTATCAGGTTCCTCTGTATTTCCTATAAATTGGTAGTTATCTTCATGCTTAATTAGATTCAGTAATGTTATTTTTGGCAAGACTATTTCATTGGTGGTGGCACTTCTTCAGCCAAAGGTGCATACAGTGGGGTTGCCTGTTTCATGTGATATTAACAGGCATTGATGCATAATGCCTATATCCTTGCTTTATTAGGAATTGCAGAATTGGGTTTTTCATTTCTAACATTCCTTTATTTAAAATAAAAAAACTAGTATGCAGAGAAACTTTTTCTTATTCTTTGGTAAACCAGCACTAAAGGTTTATTTCAGTGCTTGTTCTTTCCCTTTATTTACCAGTTTGCAAAATAAAAAATTGGCAACCCAGAATTCTCCAAAGATAACCAGTATTTTTCTTTAATATGTGTCATTATAAATGTATAGATTTAAACAAACATTTTTTTATTGTGTTTCAATCTATTCTGGGCATTTTCCCAACTTTGGTAGAAGCATCATCAAGTTCGTGTTCAGGTCTTTTTGACACAACTCTGGTAGTCTTTGATAAAGTCTTAGTAAACTGATATGACAAGATTGGCTCATCTTTTACATTTCCTACCACAGACTTGGATTTAGTTTTTCTCCCGAAAACCTTGACTTCTTTTGGTGGGAAATGGAATCCCAAAAGCAAAATCCTAGTTATTATTTATGCTCTTTGCTCTCTTGTTGGTCATTGTTTTTAGGTCTTTTCAGTTACTAGAACTGTATATGTGTAGGTTTGTGTATTTTTTAAGATTGAGAGCCTTAATGAGTTCATGCTAATGCTTCCCTTTCAAATTTAGGGTTTTAGCCTTTTTTTAACTTACTAGCTATCTTTCTTTTATCCTGCTCTGAGAAGCCTATTGCTTGGAAACATAGAGATAGAGTATCATGTAACAATTTTTCTCCCATGTTTTACACAGAATCTTCTAGGATAAATAACATTAGTGTAATACACCATATAGTATGGTTACTAAAAACAGTTTACAGAACATTTCCCATATATAACTATTCCATATTCTCCTTTATGCCTCATTTAGAGATAGCTCTACATTTAAATAATATCTGATGCTTACTGCCAGTCTGTTGATATTGTCTCACCCGTCAGTTTTCTTATTTAAAGCTTATCCTCTAGTAGATTCCTTCAGAAGGAGTTATGGGAACAATATCCATTCTCTCATTTTTTGCATGTTGGTGACAGCTTGTTTGCTATTTTTATATTTGAAAGTCAGCTAGATATGAAATCTTTGGCTCATATTTTATTTCCTTGAGTATCCTAAATATATGACTCTTATTTTTTGTCAGGAATAAAGACTTGTTTCTGTTACAATCATTTGATATTTTTATCTAGATGTCCGAAGATTTTTTCTTCTGTTTAAAGGTCAATAATTTATGAGAATGCATCTCTATGTTGGTTCTTCTGAGTTGATTTCCCCAGACTTGTGATGTGTTATTTCAATTTAAAGTTGCAGAGATTTAAACATTTTAGACCAGTTCTTTAGAATTATAGTTTTCGTTATTGTATTCTTTTGCATTGCTTTTCTCTTTTTGTGGGTATTCTCGCACACATATTAGGTGTTCTTTGCCTTTCTTCTGTATCTGTTGCCTTCTCTTGAATCAGTTTCGTCTTTCTTAATTTCTTCTTGTCTGTAAAAGTTTATTTTCATGGTTTATTTCTCTTAAAGCACTCTGTTGTATATGGTGGCTCTTGTTCCTTCCATCTTAGACTTCACTTTGAAATGATTTATTTTATGTCTAATTCTTTTCTGGGTCCCACCGTCTCACTTTTGAGTGTTTTTCATTATTTATTATTTATGTTTTGTAGCTTGTAATTTTCATCTTTGTGCGTGTGTGCACATCAGTTCGGAGAAGGCAATGGCACCCCACTCCAGTACTCTTGCCTGGAAAATCCCATGGACGGAGAAGCCTGGTGGGCTGCAGTCCATGGGGTCGAGAAGAGTCGGACACGACTGAGCGACTTCACTTTCACTTTTCACTTTCCTGCATTGGAGAAGGAAATGGCAACCCACTCCAGTGTTCTTGCCTGGAGAATGCCAGGGACGGGGGAGCCTGGTGGGCTGCCGTCTGTGGGGTCGCACAGAGTCGGACACGACTGAAGCGACGCAGCAGCAGCACCACCACCACATCAGTTCAGTTCAGTTGCTCAGTCATGTCCGACTCTTTGTGACCCCTTGGACTGCAACATGCCAGGCTTCCCTGTCCATTTCCGACTCAGTGGTTGCTCAAACTCATGTCCATCCAGTCAGTGATGCCATCCAACCATCTCATCCTCTGCCGTCCCCTTCTCCTCCTGCATTCAATCTTTTCCAGCATCAGGGTCTTTTCTTTCTTTCTTTTTTTTAATTTATTTTTTTACTTTACAATATTGTATTGGTTTTGCCCTACATTGACATGAATCTGCTATGGGTGTACATGTGTTCCCCATCCTGAACGCCCGCCTCCACCTCCCACCCATTCCCATCTCTCTGGGTCATCCCAGTGCACCAGCCCCAAGCACCCTGTATCATGCATCGAACCTGGACTGGCGATTCGTTTCACATGTGATAATTTACATCTTTCAATGCCATTCTCCCATATCATCCTGCCCTCACCCTCTCCCACAGAGTCCAAAAGACTGTTCTATACATCTGTGTTTCTTTTGCTGTCTCGCATACAGGGTTATCGTTACCATCTTTCTAAATTCCGTATATATGCATTAGTATACTGTATTGGTGTTTTTCTTTCTGGCTTACTTCACTCTGTATAATAGGCTCCAGTTTCATCCATCTCATTAGAACTGATTCAAATGTATTCTTTTTAATGGCTGAGTAATATTCCATTGTGTATATGTACCACAGCTTTCTTATCCATTTGTCTTGTATATGTACCACAGGTTGCTTCCATGTCCTGGCTATTATAAACAGTGCTGCGATGAACATTGGGGTACACGTATCTCTTTCAATTCTGGTTTCCTCAGTGTGTATGCCCAGCATTGGGATTGCTGGGTCGTATGGCAGTTCTATTTCCAGTTTTATAAGGAATCTCCACACTTTTCTCCATAGTAGCTGTACTAGTTTGCATTCCCACCAACAGTGTAAGAGGGTTCCCTTTTCTCCACACCCTCTCCAGCATTTATTTCTTGTAGACTTTTGGATAGCAGCCATTCTGACTGGCGTGAAATGGTACCTCATTGTGGTTTTGATTTGCATTTCTCTGATAATGAGTGATGTTGAGCTTCTTTTCATGTGTTTGTTAGCCATCTATATGTCTTCTTTGGAGAAATGTCCTTTTAGTTCTTTGGCCCATTTTTTGAATGGGTCATTTATTTTTCTTGAATTGAGCTGCAGGAGTTGCTTGTATATTTTTGAGATTAATTCTTTGTCCGTTCAAATGAGTCAGTTCTTTGCATCAGATGGCCAAAGGATTGGAGTTTCAGCTTCAGCATCAGTCCTTGTGATGAATATTCAGGACTGATTTCCTTTAGGATGGACTGATTTGATCTCCTTGCAGTCCAAGGGACTCTCGAGAGTCTTCACCAACACCACACTTCAAAAGCATCAATTCTTCGGCGCTCGGTTTTCTTTATCATCCAACTCTCACATCCATACATGACTACTGGAAAAACCATAGCTTTGACTAGATGGACCTTTGTTGTATATGCATGGTTGGCATATTTGGCAAGATTTCACCATTAGTAGAAGTATTATTCTATTCTTTATTTTCTTATTTTTTTTCATATAATAGCTTTATATGAAATTTGGCCTCATTCTTTATGTTGTTTATTATTCTGTGAAATTGGTTTTCTAAACACTTAGGGAGTTTTAAGTTTCTAATTTATGGCTGTAGTGCTCCCTCTTCTGTTGTTTTAGGGAACTGTTCGAAAATAGGGCTATTTATTTTTTGAGGTTTCTTGCTTTTATTCCCCTCCCTTATTTTAAAATTCATTCTTTTAAAGTGTACACAAAAAAAGGGTAATACAGTTAACCCTTGAACAACATGGGTTTGAACTGTGGGTTCACGTATACGTGGATTTTTTCACTATACACATGTGCTACAATACTACACAGTCTGTAGTGGCTGGATCCACAGGTGCAGAACCATGCATACAGAGGGCCAACTGCAAAGTTATACATGGATTTTCCACTGTGCAAATGGTCAGCACCTCTAACTCCTTGAATTACTCAAAGGTCAGTTCATAAGCTGAGCAACTGTTAACCACTGTCTGATTCTAGAAATTTTCATCACCCCATAAGAAATACAGTGCCCGTTAGCAGTCAGTCCCCATCCTCCACTCCTTCTAGGCACTGGCAACCACTAATCTACCTCTGGATTTGCCTGTGCTAAACATTTCATATCAGTAGAGTCATACAATATGTGATCTTTGCAGCTGGCTTATTTCACTTACTATAACATTTCCAAAGTTCATCGTATTTAGCATGTATTAGTACTTTGTTCCCTTTTTATTGTCAAATGATATCCCATTGTATGGACGCAAACCAGTTTTATGATCCATTCATCAGTTGGTGGACATTTGAGTTATTTCCCATTTTGTACCTATTGTGAATAATGCTGCTGATGCTGCAGATGTTTGTTGGTAGCTTATTTATTATCTATCAGTGTTTTTATATATATGGAAGAAAAGCTAGTGAAGCCGATTCTTACAGGTTTCTTCTGCCTCTGTGTTTAATAAATATTCTCTTTATATGCTTAGAAAAATAATGGCAAGTACTATATACTAATGAAAGAAGAAATCAAAGACTGTTTTATGATTACTTGTCAGACATTAAAAATTTAATGTCATATTTTATAAAACCTGCATAGGATAGTAGTTCCACAAATAAACTTTCTGAATCTAGTTGAAAATTAAAATGTTAAAAATGATATTTTAACTTTTACTCCCAGAGGTGTTTCTCCTTTGGTATTACCAGTCTTGAATCAGGAGACTTGGATTCAAGGCCTCATTTTCCTATTTATTTGGTCAATTGATTTCTGTGATTATGGCAATTTTCCTTCACTATAGAGTGGAAGAGTTGTACTAGATGGTTACTACCATCTCTTTTAACAAGGATTCTTTAACTTTGTAATGAGATATTTACTTCATCTCTATGGTCTTTAATAACCAGAAAATTTTTTAAGTCCTTATGTCAGTAACCTGTTGCCCATCATTTATGGTGCGTAGATCATTGAGGGGCTGGAATGAGTAGTGTAACTAGAATAATTGACAAGGAAGTATTTTTGTTCTTATTCTCTGTTTATTAATTAATTGAATGGCATATATGTTTTAATAAATATTTTGTTCCCCATTAGTCTTGGTGGCCAATGTTTGGCATTATGTATGTTTTTATTGCAAACTATGTATTTATTGGACATTTACTTATTTTTTAAAAATTATACAATTAATGTAGTTTGTAGTTTGGTTGACACGTGACTGAAAACAACCACTTGATAAGACTAGTTTTTATATTGCAAGATAGTGTTTAATGTTGTGATAGATTATTTGTAAGAAATTCAGTGAATATTTATCAAGATAAATACAGTATACAGTTTAATCAGTTTCTGTTTTTTAGAGTTAAGTGTCTGCTGAATTGTTTAAGCCTTAAATAGAAAATAAACAGGTTTTTACTAAACGCTTATTAAAAGACAAAAGTGAACATTTGAGAAACAGGAATCCTCATAGCGCCCACCATTCCATTTCAGAGATGACTCTGACACCACAGTTAACATTCCTAGTCATGTCAGTTCTGTGAATAGAGTTCTCACTCTTGCTTGGAGCAGATAACATTCTTTCATTTTGTGCCTTGGTTCAAGTGTAATTCTTGGTATCCAAAATGAGTAAAGAGAAAATATATCCTGCTGTCATAATTAATTTGGGCAATAGAGCCTAATTTATTTAATCTCTATATTTTAGTCAGTTTATCAGAACAGCCCAGGAGACTGTCCTGAGTAGCATTGTTGAATATCTTCTAGAGAACTGAGCTGCAGCAGGCTGAAAGGCACCATATTCCCTGGGTATGGGAGGCATGGCTATGATTTATCTTATAAATCCTGGAATATTTTACATTTTATCAACAATTTGCTTATACATTTCTCATTTGACCTTCACAGCTAACCTGTGATATTTGCTGAAACTTGCTTTGTTAGATTTACATCTGTGCATTTATTTTTCTCTCTTTTGGGGTACAGTGCAAATGATATTGCATTTAAAATTTATATTTCCATATACTTACTCTGGCATATAGAAATATAATCGGTTTTTATATGTTTGCCTTCCATTTTGTGACTTTGCTGGGCTTAGAATTTCTGGAAGATTTTATTTTTGTCTGTGTTTTAAATTCCTTGGGATTTTCTGTGTAAACAATCATGGAGAGAGGGTTTTTTTCCTAGCCCGTTGTTGTTGTTGTTCAGTTGCCCGGTTGTGTCTGACTCTTTGTGACCCTATGGACTACAGTACTCCAGGTCTCCCTGTCCCTCACTATCTCCTGGAGTTTGCCCAAGTTTGTGTTGTCCACAGCATCGGTGATGCCATCCAGCCATCTCATCCTCTGACACTTTCTTCTCCTTCCGCCCTCAGTCTTTCCCAGAAATCCATTAGGTTGGTGCAAGAGTAATTACAGTTTTGTACTATGAATTTTAAATCATAACTAGGCTCAAACACAACTTTATTAATCAAAATAGGAACCATTACAATGGACACAGTTTCGCCAATGAGAAATAGGTTTGCTTATTCCTAGAGCATAAAAATCTGTGCTTCAGGATTTGATGAACTCTTGGAAAGCATTTTCTGCCTCCTGTGGTTGTAGAACCATTTTCCCTGCTAAAAGTTGTCCAAGATGCTTAAAGAAATGGTAGTCGGTTGACAAGAGGTCAGGAGAATATGGCAGATGAAGCAAAACTTCGTAGCCCAATTTGATCAACTTTTGAAGCATCAGTTGTGTAATGTGCAGTCAGGCGTTGTCATGGAGAAGAAGTGGGCCATTTCTGTTGACTGATGCCAGCTGCAAATGTTGCTGTTTTTGTTGCATCTCATCGATTTGCTGGGCATACTTCTCAGATACAACAGTTTCGCTAGGATTCAAAAAGCTGTAGTGGATCAAACCACAGCAGACAACCACACAGTGACCATGAGCTTCTTTGCATGTGAGTCTGGCTTTGAGAAGTTCTTTGGACCTTCTTCTCAGGCCAACCATGAGCTGGTCGTCATCGGTTGTCATACAAAATCCTGGTTTCATCATACATCACAATTGGATTGCGAAGTGGCTCATTGTGTAGAATGAAAGAAGACAACCCTTCAAAATGACAATTATCATTTCCATAGTCTAAAATATAAAAAACAAGTAATAAGTCATTAGCAAAAAGCATAAAGCAAGAAATGTGCGTTAAAATGATGTATAGCATAACCACCTTTATTAAGAATGTATTCCAGTATCAAACGGCAAGTTTCAACAATGTAAAAAACCTCAGTTATGTTTGCACCAACCTAAGTCCATTGTTTTCTTTTCTTATTTATTGCACTCACTAGAACGTCTAGGACTGAGTTGCATATGAGTGATGAGAGCATACATCCTTACCTTGTTCCTGATCTTAGAGGGGAAGCATTCAGTCTTTCCTCATTAAGTATAATGTTCAGTTCAGTTCAGTCGCTCAGTCATGTCTGACTCTGCAACTCCATGGACAGCAGCACGCCAGGCCTCCCTGTCCATCACCAACTCCCGGAGTTCACTCACACTCATGTCCATTGCATTGGTGATGCCATCCAGCCATCTTATCCTCTGTCATCCCCTTCTCCTCCCACCCTCAATCTTTTTCAGCATCAGGGTCTTTTCAAATGAGTCAGTTCTTCGCATCAGGTGGTCAAAGTATTGGTGTTTCAGCTTCAGCATCAGTCCTTGCAGTGAATATTCAGGACTGATTTCCTTTAGGGTTGACTGATTTGATCTCCTTGCAGTCCAAGGGACTCTCAAGTCTTCTCCAACACCACAGTTCAAAAGCATCAATTCTTCAGTGCTCAGCTTTCTTTATAGTCCAACTCTCACATTCATGCATGACTACGGAAAAACCATAGCTTTGACTAGACAGACCTTTGTTTGCAAAGTAATGTGTCTGCTTTTTCATATGCTGTCTAGGTTGGTCATAACTTTTCTTTCAAGGAGCAAGCATCTTTTAATTTCATGGCTGCAGCCACCATCTGCAGTGAATTTGGAGCCCCAAAAAATAAAGTCTGGCACTATTTCCACTGTTTCCCCATCTATTTGCTGTGAAGTGATGGGACCAGATACCATGATCTTCGTTTTCTGAATGTTGAGCTTTAAGCCAACTTTGTCACTCTCCTCTTTCACTTTCTTCAAGATGCTCTTTAGTTCTTTGCTTTCTGCCATAAGGGTGGTGTTATCTGCATATCAGAGGTTATTTTATACATTGTTTATATTGTTATATAGTGTAGGTATAATGTTAGCTGTAGATTTTTTGGTAGGTGCTCTTTATCAAGTTGAAGTTCCTATTCCATGTTTTTCTGAAATTTCAAGATGCTCTTTAGTTCTTTGCTTTCTGCCATAAGGGTGGTGTTATCTGCATATCAGAGGTTATTTTATACATTGTTTATATTGTTATATAGTGTAGGTATAATGTTAGCTGTAGATTTTTTGGTAGGTGCTCTTTATCAAGTTGAAGTTCCTATTCCATGTTTTTCTGAAAATTTTGTCATGAATATGTGTTGAACTTTGTCAAATGCTTTTTTCCATCAATAGGTGGGATCATGTAATTTTTCTTTAGCCTGTTATTGTGGAGGATTATGTTGATTGATTTTCAAATATTGAACTATTTGCATCCTGGAAAAAACCCCACTTGATCATGGTGTATAATTTCTTTATATGTCACTGAGTTCTTTCTGTTTATATTTTGTTAAGAGTTTTATGTCCATATTCCTGAGGGGTATTGGTCTTCAAGTTTCTTTTTTGACACTGTCTTTTTCTGTTTTGATATTATGGTTGACATTTCATAAAATGAATTGTGATTTATTCTCTCCTCTTCTCTTTTCTGGTAAAGAGTATATGGAATTGGTGTTAATTCCTCTTTAAACATTTGGTAGATTTTTTCAGTGAAGTTGTCTGTGCCTGGAGGTTTCTCTTTCAGAGGATTTCGAGTTATGAAATTCAGTTCAGCCAGTTCAGTTTAGTCGCTCAGTCATGTCAGACTCTGCGACCCCATGGACTGCAGCATGCCAGGCCTTCTTGTCCATCACCAGCTCCCGAAGCGTGCTCAGACTTATGTCCGTCGTGTTGGTGATGCCATCCAGCCATCTCATCCTCTAACGTCCTCTTCTCCTCCTGCCTTCAATCTTTCCCAGCAGCAGGGTCTTTCCTAAGGAGTTGGTTCTTCACATTAGGTGGCCAAAGTAATGGAATTTTAGCTTCAGCATCAGTCCTTGCAGTGAATATTCAGGACTGATCTCCTTTAGAATTGGCTGATTTGATCTCCTTGCAGTCCAAGGGACTCTCAAAGTCCTCTCCAACATCACAGTTCAAAAGCACCAATCTTCGGCACTCAGCTTTCTTTATAGTCCAGTTCTCACATCCATACATCACTACTGGAAAAACCATAGCTTTGACTAGATGATCCATTGTTGGTAACCAGTTTCCTTAATAATTATACGGTCATTCAGTTTATCTATTACATACCAGATGAGTCATGGTAGTTTGTGCATTTTGAGCAGTTGGTTCTTCTCATCTAAACTGTCAAATTAACATGTGTAGAATTGTTCTCAGTACTCCCTTATGATCCTTTTATGTCTCTAGGGTCTGTAGTGATATCCCATTTCACTACTGATACTAATACTTTGTATTTTCTCTCCTTTTTATTTTGTCAGGTTTGTCTGTTGTTAAAGAACTATTTCATTGATTTTTTTTTTCTGTGCTCTTCTATTTTCAGTCTCATTAATTTTTACTCTTTATTATTTTCTTCTGCTTGCTTTGAGTTTTTTTACTCTACTTTTTCTAGGTTTTTGAAGATAGGAACTTAGATTACTGATGTACGACTTCTTCCTAATTATGACCCACAAGCTTTTTGATATTTTGTATTTTAATTTTTATTGTTTCATATATTATAAAATTTCAAGTGTATTTGGTTTTCAAGTGATTTTTAAAATTTTTCTTACCTTTTAGTTATTGATTTCATTGTATTATGATCAGAGAACGTACTCTTTGTAATTTCAGTTTTTTAAAAACTTGGTGAAGTTTGCTTTATGGCCCAGGGTATAGTCTGTCTTGACTTGGCGTCTGTGGACACTTGAAAAGAATGTATTTTCTCCTGTTGAGTGGACTGTTGTGTTGATATAAATGTCATTTAGATCCTGTGATTGGTGGTGGTGATGTTGTGTTTTTACATACGCTTGCTTGTTTTCTGTCTAGTTAAATCTCCAACTGTTGTGGGTTTGTCTATTTCTCCTTTCAGTTCAGAGTTTTTCCTCACATGTTTATAGCTGTCTTTAGTATGTACACATTTAGGATTGACTTGTCTTGGTAATTTGACCCTGCTTTCATTATGTATTATCTTCCCTTGTCCTGTGTAATTTTCTTTTTAATTATCTGATGTTACTGTAAACATCATGCTTTGCTTTTTGTATTGTTGGCATGATATATCTTTTCCATCCCTTAACTTTCAACCTCCCTATATTTTTATATTTGAAGTGAGTTTCTTATAGACAGCATAAAGTTAGGTTGTATTTTAAATGCATTTCTACCAAATCTTGCTTAATAATTGGTACAGATGGGCCATTTACATTTCACGTAATTATTGATATGCTTAAGTCTGCCAATTTATTTGTTGTTTTCTGTTCGTTTTCCCTATTTTTCATTTATCTGTTTCTTAATTCTTGCATTCCTGTGGGTTACTTGAACATTCTTTAAAATTCCATTTTGACTTACAGTGTTTTTTCCTTTCAGTTTTATTGAGATGTAATTGGCATACAACACTGTATATATATAAGGTATACGACATAATGATTTTGATGTCCATACATCATGAAATGATAGCCAGTTAAGTTTAGTGGACATTACTTTGCCGACTAAGGTCCGTCTAGTCAAGGCTGTGGTTTTTCCTGTGGTCATGTATGGATGTGAGAGTTGGACTGTGAAGAAGGCTGAACGCCGAAGAATTGATGCTTTTGAACTATGGTTTTGGAGAAGACTCTTGAGAGTCCCTTGGACTGCAGGGAGATCTAACCAGTCCATTCTGAAGGAGATCAGTCCTGGGATTTCTTTGGAAAGAATGATGCTAAAGCTGAAACTCCAGTACTTTGGCCACCTCATGCGAAGAGTTGACTCATTGGAAAAGACTCTGATGCTGGGAGGGATTGGGAGCAGGAGGAGAAGGGGACGACCGAGGATGAGATGGCTGGATGGCATCACGGACTCAATGGACGTGAGTCTGAGTGAACTCCAGGAGATGGTGATGGAAAGGGAGGCCTGGCATGCTGCGATTCATGGGGTTGCAAAGAGTCGGACAGGACTGAGCGACTGAACTGAACTGAACATCCATCATCTCATGCAGCTACAAAACCAAAAAATCTTAAGATTCACTCTTTTAGCAACTTTCATATGTAGCATACAGCAGTTAATTAAGTTCTATCAATACATTATATCCCTGGTACTTACTAGTCTTATAATTGGAAGTTTGTACCTTTTGACCAACTTTGTCTGATTTTCTCTCTCCACTATGGCAACCACAAATGACTTAAATGTAGTGTTTTTGAGTGCATATATTTGCATAGTTATTGTAGTGGCTGTATTACATTATATATGTATAACATCATATATACATACCAGTATCTCAGCTCAGTTGGTAAAAAATTTGCCTGTAATGCAAGAGACCCTGGTTTGATTCCTGGGTCGGGAAGATACACTGGAGAAGGGATAGGCTACCCACTCCAGTATTCTTGGGCTTCTCTTGTGGCTCAACTGGTAAAGAATCTGCCTGCAGTGCGGGAGACCTGGATTCGATCCCTGTGTTGGGAAGGTCCTGTGGAGAAGGGAAAGGCTACCCACTCCAGTATTCTGGCCTGGAGAATTGCATAGACCGTATAGTCCATGGGGTCACAAAGAGTCAGACACGACTGAGTGACTTTCACTTCACTGTTAAATATCATTTTATCAGTTCAAGTATGTAAACCTTACCATTTTTCCTGTATCTTTACTCTCACCCTATTTGTAATTATCTTAAATATTTACTTTAATATTTCCAATGACATTAATATTACAAATTTTTCTTCAACCTGCAAATATAATTTTGAAAAGGAAAGGGAAAGCCTGTGTGTCTGCCTATATTTTTGTTTACCTTATTCTTTCTTCCTTTCTGGTATTCCAGGGTTCCATCTCTGTATCATATAGAACTTGTTCAGCTGGGGTTTTTTTGGCAGGGTGGTGGGGAGGAAATGGGTCTGCTGCCCACACATTGTTTTGGTTTTCTTGTCTTGAGAATGTCTTGATTTTCCCTTAATTTTTCTAGGATATCTTCTCTGGGTATAGGATTCTGGATTGACATTTCTTTTCTTTCAACTCTTGAAAAAGTTATGCACTTTCCTTCTAATCTCTGTGGGTTATGATGAGAAGTCCACTGTTGTTAAAAATTCATATTCCCCTATAGGTTATGTGTTCTCTCTCTCTCTGACTTCAAGGTTTTTATTGTGTTTCATATTCAAAAGTTTAACTGTGATGTGTTTTGACATGGATTGCTTTGGATTTATCTAGTTTAGTGTTAGTTTTTTGAATCTGCAGGTTTATGTCCTTTAGCAAATATGGTGAGTTTTCATACACGAAGTCATTGTTTCCCACTATACTTTTTGTCCTCTCTTTCTCCTTTCTTCCTAGTACTCCAGTGACATACAAATGTAAGCCTCTTATAACCTTACAGATCCCTGAAAATTCTGTTCATTTCTTTCTTTCTTTTTTTCTATTGAAGTATTAATAGTTGGTTTACAATGCTGTGTTAATTTCTTCTGTATAACAAAGTGATTCAGTTTTACATATATATATACATTTTAAAAAATTCTTTTTAATTATGGTTTTATCACAGGATATTGAATGTAGTTCCCTGTGCTATGCAGTAGAATCCTGTTGTTTATCCATTCTATATATAATGGTTTGCCTCTGCTGATCCGAAACTCCCAGTCCATCCCTCCCCCCACTTCACTACCCCTTGGCAACCACAAGTCTGGTCTCTGTGTCTGTTTCTGTTTCATACATAGGTTCGTTTGTGTCATATTTTATATCCCACATGTAAGTGATTTATGGTATTTGTCTTTCTTTTTCTAACACATTTCACTTAGTCTCATCATCTCTAGGTTCATCCATGTTGCTGCAAATGGCAGTATTTCATTCTTTTTGGAGAAGGCAGTGGCACCCCACTCCAGCACTCTTGCCTGGAGAATCCCAGGGACGGAGGAGCCTGGAAGGCTGGAGTCCATGGGGTTGCTAAGAGTCAGATATGACTGAGTGACTTCACTTTCACATTTCACTTTCATGCATTGGAGAAGGAAATGGCAACCCACTCCAGTGTTCTCTTGCCTGGAGAATCCCAGGGACGGGGGAGCCTGGTGGACTGCCATCTATGGGGTCACACAGAGTTGGACACGACTGAAGTGACTTAGCAGCAGTATTCTGTTGTGTATATGTAACACATCTTGTTTATCCATTCATCTGTTGATAGATATTCAGGTTGTTTCCAGGTCTTTGCTATTGTGAATAGTTCTGCTGTGAACATAGGACTGCATTTATCTTTTTGAATTGTGGTTTTGTCTCGATGTTTGCCTGGAAGTGGGATTGCTGGATCGTATGGTAGATCTGTTTTTAATTTTTTGAAGATCCTCTGTACTGTTTTCCATAGTGGCTGCATCAATTTCCATTCCCACCAACAGTGTAGGAGGGTTCCTTTCTCTCCACAGCGTCTCCAACATTTATTATTTTGTAGAGTTTTTTATTACGGCCTTTCTGATGGGTGTGAGGTGCTACCTCATTATAGAATTGATTTGAATTTTTCTAATGATGAGTGATGTTGAGTATCTTTTCACGTGCACATTGCCCATCTGTATGTCTTCTTTGGAGAAATATCTATGTAGATGTTCTGCCCGTTTTTCAATTGGTTGGTTGTCTTTTGCTGTTCAGTTATACAAGCTGTTTGTGTATTTTGAAAGTGAAGCCCTTGTTTGTCGCATCATTTGTAAACATGTTATGCCATTCTTTAAGTTGTTTTTTCCTTTTGTTTATGGTCTCCTTTGTTACCCAAAAGCTTGTAAGTTTGATTATGTCCTGTTTGTTTATTTTCACTTGTATATTTATTGCCTTGGGAGACATTTTTTTTTTAAGTCTGTTTTCTCTCCACAAGCCACAGGGTGCAGCCAAAAGTAATAATAAGAATAGAATTCCTAAAGTTTTTTTTAAAAAGTTCTATCTAGCTCTTCAAAAAATCTTTTAATTCTCATCTCATGTTTATATTTTTCTATATCCTTAAGCTTGTATGTAATAGTTTTTATAAACTATTACAGTAGTTTAGTAGCTTAGTCATCCCTGTGACTTCTTAATCTGTTTCTCCTGATGAATTTTTAGCCTAGTTTTGGTTATCACTTTACAGTTTCTTTATATGTCTACTAGTTTTTATTGGTTAGTAGACATTGTGAAGTTTTATGTTGTATGCTGGATTTTGTTATCTAATTTTAAATAGTGTGGACTTTGTTCTGGTAAACAGTTATTTATAGATTAGTGTGATCCTAATATAAACATACAAATGTTGCCATATTCTAATAAAACTTTATTTACAAAAGCATTTTAGTTTCCCATGAGTGGTAACTTGCTGATCCCTGCTTTAGTGGCTTTTTGTTGAGTTTTGTTAGAGTGGATTTAGAGTCATTTTAGTCTAGAACTAGTTTATTCCTTTTAGAGTGTCCCTTGATTGCCCTGAATATTTGGCAAGGATTCTCTGCTCTAACTGGTTGAAACTCAAATGTGTCCTCGTCCTGTGTAAGCTTTGGAAACTGTTCAGTTTACTACATGCCTTCTTTGCTCAGTCTTACGGAGCTTTACTTGGTTCATGCACAGCTCAGTATTCAGGCAGGGGTTGAAACAGACCTGAGTTATAGAGGTCTTCTGGAGCACCTCCCTCCTCTAAGGTACTTTGCCCCTCAGATTCCAATTTTTGTCTCTTCAGCTCAGCAAGATAATTTTTATATTCTCTGGATCCTCCTTATTCTATAATCCAAAAAATCCACTACCATCCCCTTCCCAAAAAAAGCCAGAGAACTCATCACATTTATTTTCCTTCTTTCAGGAATTAAAGTCCTGTACTGCCTGTTGTTCAATATTTGAAAATCGTTTTTATGTATCTTACCCAAATTATAGAGGTGCTTATAGCAGGAGGGTAAGCCCTGTCCTCTTTTTGTCAACATGGTTGGAAAAACCTATTGTGGTTTTAAAATAAGTATATTGATTTCATTCCAAACTAGATTTTCTGGGAATGGTGCTTGGGCCCCTCTCCCCTCCTTTTAATGTTCCTTGGGATTTTGATACACAGTTAAGCTTTCTCTCTATATTCATATCTTAGTCAAAGTAATGCAGGTTGAGAGAGAATAAGGTGACTCTGATTTCTTTCTCCCTTTTCCTCTAAACTCTCCTCCCTTACCCCCATCTATCATTCACTCTGAACCCCTACCCCAGAGTTCTTTGTTAGGTAAAGCATGTTAAGGTAATATTTTTTATTTATATTGTATGTAGGCATTCATAGGTATTTGAAGAAACCTTCAAGAGGTGATTTATCTAAATAGAATAAGCAGGAAGGGATGAATGAATCCCTCAACATCTGAGCTTACAATGCTAAGGGACCACCACAATAATAAAATTTATTTTAAAGTCTTATTTTGACAAAGAATACTTCAATTGCACATTTAATTATTTTGTGTATCATTACTTGTTTTAATAATGTCTTTTAACTAACTACTTAGTAGAATTGACATTCCAGCAAAACATACTGTGTCTGTCCTATGACTTCATACAGTTCTTGATGTGCCCCTAGATTTTAACTTCCCTACTTGCTGAAGCACAGTAGAAGCAGGTTCAGTTTCTAAATTGTAAGTTACACTGTGGGTGAGAGGGGACTTACTTTCCAGATACTTGGTACATGTTTACCTGACTGTTTCTGTGAGGGGAAAGTGTGTTTGGAATTCTAGTCAACCATCTAGTAGCCAGCACTTTCTTCACTTCTAGAATGTGGCTTAGGTTGGTTGCCATGCTGAAACAGAATGCTGCAGTGTCTTTTCTGTTACTGTGGATTCCTAGCTGACCTAGTTAAAAATTAAAACACTTATCAAGGGTAGTTACAGTCCTCTGAATAAGGACTTGGTTACTTAAGAGCTGCTAGTGGTCTTTATGTAAATGTATATATTACCCCAGAAGTACTCTTTACTCCTTGCATTTCTGTAGAGTGAATTTTCAGGAATACAGATGTCCTGGTGCCCAGTCATAAAGCAGCAGTTTCACTTGCACTTGATTTCCACTGAAAACATTGATTTTTCTTTGCCATTCTGCAGTACCTTCTCCGGGTAAATTCCGCTCCCCTGCCGCGCCGTCGCCTCTGGCGCTCCGGCAACCAGTGAAAGCGTTTAGTAGCCATGGCTCTGGTTCTCCTGGTAGCCAAGAAACAACACAACTCATGCAAACCACTTCCTCACCTGGGCCTCCCATGCTGCAGAACTCAGTCCCAGCAAATCCTCCCAGCAATATCAACAGCACTACTCTAACCAGACCTGCAGGGACAACTGTGATGAGAAGTGGCTTGCCCAGACCCAGTGCCCCTTCTGCTGGGGGTATACCAGTGCCTCGCAGCAAACTTGCACAGCCTGTTCGCAGGTAAGTGGCAAATACTCTGTTTTGACCTTCTTGAGTATAGGAAAGTGGGTAGATGGGAATTACCTTCAGTTCTGATAGTGAAGATCAGGAGTCCTAGTGGGTTCCCACTAAAATCATTAAAATTTGAATAAAACATTACTTTCATGAAATTCTCACTTGGGACATTGGGGTATTCTATCACTTTGATTCAGATTAAATTTGCCCAGATGCCTGGTATGATCAAGCATCTTGGTGAATTCCTAGGAAAAATTGTTAGAACCACTCCATCTAGTTGTGGTATTTGTTCGTTTTGAATATAATGATATTCAGTAAAAATATTAAAAGCATAGTAGAACCTACAATGAGATTTAAGATAAAACTTTTAACTGTCAGGTCTGAGTGTGTAATCTAGAAGGTTGGTTTTCAAATCTCACTACAGTTCAGAATCTTCTGTGGAATTTATGTAAATATAGAGGCCTGAGTTTTGCCCACAGAGTAGATCTGGTGTGAAGCCCCAGGTCTGTAGGTATGCTGTTTTTAAATTTGTTTAATCTTCAGATGATTCTGAGCCTACCCAGATTGGGAGTCACGTATATGTAGTCATATCTGTACCTTTCAGATATGGTGGTAAGGAATGTGCTTACCACCATCTTTAGGTGTTGAATGTGTTAAACTTGAAATATTTATTTGCATGAGAAAAGTGCTTTTGTGCCTTAAGCATTGAAACTGAATTAACCATACTTCTTTTATTCTAAGATAATATATTACGCTTTTGAGTTCAGTAGAGTACAACAGTTTTTCAATCCCTGGGTCAGGATGATCCCTTGGAGGGAAAAATGGCAACCCACTCCAGTATTCTTGCCTGGAGAATCTCATGGACAGAGGATCCTGACGGGCTTCAGTCCATAGGGTCGCAGAGTCAGACACGGCTAAAGCGGCTTAGCATGCACATGCACACCTTACTTAATTTTTACTGTAGCATTAGACATATAGGTACTGTTATGCCTGTTTTCAGAGAATATTAATGAAGTTAAATAATTTGCCTGAGACTTTAACTAGTAAGACCTACAGTTCCAAGTATGTCTGACTTCAGAGTCCTTTTAAGCACTATCCCATTTTGCCTCTCTAATGATGGTGACACTGTGCCACTAATAACACATTCATCAGTTTACCCCTCAAATATGTAAGTAATAAGTTTCGTGATCCATTTGGTTGGAAACGACAAGACAGTCTTTTCTCTTACTGCGGTGGCTATGTTAACTAAAAAGAGGTTAGTGCAGTACCTGATGCCCAGTAAAACTTAAAAGTTGTGGACATGCCTGATGTAGAATGGTTGTGCTAACAGCTGTTTAGAGCTTTGATCTCGGCAGTCCCCTGGAACATTGGGTTGTGTTGCAACCTACAAAGTAATTGATATGCATGGAAGATAGCATGGTAATGTTTCATAAAACCTTGCAGATCATTCTGTAAAATTGCTTTATTTCAGATCCTTGCCAGCTCCTAAAACCTATGGCAGCATGAAAGATGACAGTTGGAAAGATGGCTGTTACTGACCAGCAAAAACAAGAATGCAGAGGTCCACAGCTTCATGGATACCCCTTCGCCAGACTAAAAGACAACTTTTATATGCAGACTGTTCAGATAAGACTCTTGGGATTTATAAAATCCCAGCCCTCTCTGTCTTAATTAGCACAAATTGACAGAGATGATCAAACAGCACTTTAATGACATTTAACATCAGATGTGTTTGGTAATCATACAATCACTCTCCATGGAATCACTTTTAGTTTTATTTAATAGCAACTAAATTGATTTTTTAATATTTGACAGAGGCCAATATCTGGGCAAAAAACCAATGGATGCCAAAGAGAAGTGCCCATCTGTAAATGAGAGCATACCTTTGTGCACAAGGTGAATTCTAGCTATCCAAAACTTCACGTTCAACTTAAGTTACTGTATACATAGTATCAATAAATATTTGTGTTAATGAGAACTAATATTCTGACTAATTATCTAAAACGTTTCACTAGTACTCCAGGAAACTAGATTGAGATGGAAGGGGACAGGGTGGGAAGAAACCTGGGTTAGAGATTTAAAACACAATACCTAAATTTGGGAGAATCCTATAAATTATTTTTGCAGATTCATTAGAAAAATTGTCATTTTGTTTAATAAGTTTTGGATGTAGCTCACATATCACCACCACCAGATAGTGTTAACCGTGCATCCATCATGTTGCATTGACACATCAGACTTTTGTGTGTTTGTTTTGATTGCCAAAAGGGCTTAATATCAGTTATACAATCTTTCTAAACTTTATAGCTCCTGGCTCAGGAAAGATAGCCTTTGCTATTGAAGCCAACTTCTTCACATGCTGTTATCTGTTACAGGACTAAGAGATCTTGTTTTTATTAGCAGGTTTCCATGATGGGAAAGAGCAAGTAGTATGTGTCTTTATTCTTGATATAAATAACACCACTTCAGTGCTTATAACCTGGAACAAAACCATACAATAAGGGGGAGGGTGTGTAATCTATGCACTAATGTTCAAAAACTCTGGTAATGACAGTTGTATTGTTACTATTAATTGACCTAGCAGCCTATTATGTGGTGGGAAATTATAGCCTGCTGAATCCTATTTAAGTTGATCTGCTTTAAACTGAGCAACTGTTTCAAAACACCCTTTGAAAATACTGTCCCTTTTAGATTCTGTCTGACATCAGTTTTTGCGTTTGGGGGTACAAATGAAACCTACTACATATGATTCTAACCTGTTAAAACACTTGCTCTGTGATGGCCCTTATGTATATCCTAGAAATAACTAATTTGGATTTTATTTGACTGTTACTAGACTAAAGCTTCCATCTTCTGCAGACTTCTCATTTTTTCATGGTGAGGTCTGTTTTTAAATGTTTAATTTGTAGAGCTCTAAAATATTGGCAGTCAGGTCATTAAAGGATTTTAGATATTTGAATATAAGTTCATCTTCTGTTAGTCAAAGACATTCTGTAAGTTGGCAAAAGAAATTGAGAGAGAAATGGGAAGCTTATATTCAGGATAGTACTGAGGTTTATAGGTTGAGAGAAGGATAAAACTTTTAAGATCAAGACCGCTGTTCTGCCATGGTGGAGACCATGGTAGTCTTTCTTAGCTTGACCAGTAAGGAGTCATTCAGTTAGCACAGCTGCTGGAAGTTTAAACTGCCAGTGCTAGTGTATTTTGGTGTATAATGCAAGGAAGAAATTTTATTCTTGGATTTGAGGGTGATGGGGTTGGGTCAGAAAAGGATGGCGCCAGAATTCCACATATGATGGTGAACTTTAAAATATTGCTTTTCAGAGGAAGATAATGCATCTGTTTCGGGTAGAGGGGTATCTCTTGTAAAAATCTAAGTAAGTAAAAGAACTAGCCACTGTCTCTTTTAAACCACGTATACACAAAAGGAAAAAGAGGTCTTAGTTTTCAGTGCAACAACAACAACAAAATGCTGCAATCTAATAATTAAAAGGAATTTTAACTCTTAAAAAATACCCATTACATTTTTAAGTTAGAGTATCAGTTTCAAAAGGAATATTCAGGTTATTTAACTTTTTTTTTTAATGGCTGCATCAGAAAAAAAATGTCTATTTTTCTTTAATTAAAATTTTCATCACTTGTTAAGAACATGATGGCTCTGAGTTAGGTAAAGTATTATTTTACCTGCTGTTATACTACCACAGACTATTGGCTTTTAGTTTCCTAAAGAGAAAAATTGCCTTTTTACTAGAAAGCCTTTGTGTATTGCCAATTTTTCTGTTTGGGAAAAATATAAGGATTCGCTGTGGTTACTCTTACAGATGAAATGTGGATTTGATAAACTAGTGCCTATGATTTTAACTTATGTTTGATATATAGTAGTAAGGGTTTTATGAATGTTGATTATTTTTTTGTGCCAACAGCCCAGAATTGTCACTTATATGTGAGCAGAAAGCTATGAGCTCTGCTTCCAAAGTTATTTAATTTTTCAGTGTTTGAATGTTATTTTTTGTAAGTGTGTTAATAAAAGTGTAAAGAATTGGAAAAATATAAATATTCTTAACTCAAGCATTTGCTGGATCATTTTTCTACAAAACTTGTTTGTATAATATAAAGCACTCTGAAGGGTTGGCTTTTTTTGGTTTTCATACCCTGAAAATCACATTTTGTAATACTGGGGACCATTCATAATTGTCAGATACTTTTTAAAATTATCTCAATTCATCACTTTTATAAAAACGTTTTTCTGAAGGAAATAAGATACATATGTGTCCCCAGATGTTTGTATAACTCTAGAATGATCTAGACTATGTATATTTAACTTTTTATTGAATGTACAGGCGTCCATTTTTGACATTACGCATGGTCCTTTTAGATCACATGAAGTTTGATTTGCAAACATTTCTATAGCCGAACTTGTATGTGTGGTTGCCTCCTTAATAAACAACCTGACCATAATGTTTATTATTAAATTTATATTTGTTTTTTTCAAGTGTTTTATTAATTTCTGGGTACGGTAAGATCTACCCTCCTTTTCGCCAGTTGCTTACAATTGGTAATAATAAATATCTCAGTTGATTTTTTTTTTCGTAAATGCAACCCAAGTCACATTGTCCTTTTGGACTTGATCTCTGTGAGGCTGGAATATATCATGCTGTATTCTCTCTGTCCTAATTACTTTGTATATGGATTTTGATGGGTGAAATTTGTAGTTTACTCAAAACTGGTATGTTCCTGTAACCTTTTAACTTGCTGTGAATTGTTGTCTAGTTAAAAAAAGACAGCATACATAAACTAGCAAAAACATCATTATGTAAGAGGATCCAGGGACTTCCCCTGGTGGTCCGGTGGTTGAGAATTCCCTTTGCAATGCAGAGGATAGGGGTTCGATCCCTGGTCGGAGAGCTGGGATCCCACATGCTGTGAAGCCCACGTGCCACAAAGAAGATCCACATGCCAGAACACTGACCCAGTGCAGTCAAATAAATCCTTTTTTAAAAACAACCTTAAAAAAAGTATCCAGAAGAGGAAATTAATACCTTTTCAAACCAAATATGCACATTTATTTAGTTGATCATGTGCATCTTTCTTTTATGGGTGAATGGGAAAAAAAAAATCAAGAATTGTATACTGTTTTATTAGTTCCCTGCATCCCTTTTGGAAGTTTTCACCATTCTCTGTATTAAAATTGGTCTCACTAATGAGTTGTAGAGACATGACACTTTCATGCTTGCCTTTTCTCCCAAGTCAATCTAAAAGCTTTTAAGAATCTTTTTTTAAAGAATCATTTAAAATTGAATGTCATTATACTTGTAAATTCATGAATGAAAAGTTTACTTAAGCTTTTTATATACCCAGTACAACAGAAAAATATATATCGTGGTTCTTGTGAATTATTTGCTATATCCAGGTTTAGCGTTGAGCTACAAAAGCAAAATAAATGATAGTGAAACTAACTTGGAGGAAAAAAGTGTGTTCATATGAGCATGAAGCCAAAGTTAGCAACCACTAACATATTTTTAATGATCCTGAATAAGTCTGAGCAGACTAAACGGCCTTCTGTTTACTGGTGAAAAATGGAACAGATTTTCCTCATGGACCTCACTTAATACAACTCAGTTAAAAGTGTTAACTGTATTCTAATTTCAAACCAGTTCTTTACACTGGGTAACTTCAGTGTTTTCTTTTTAGATAGAGGGGAAGAAAGCTTTGTTTCTAATGATTTTGAAAATAATAGGCTCATTACTTTTTACTTAACTATTAAGAAACATAAAAGGGAAATGATCCGACATGTTACCTTTGGATCCTGCAATCTCTCCTCCCAGAAGTAAAGATTTAAGCGCTGACCCTAACATGGTTATAAAGTAACAGGTATCTCCCACATTTCAAAGGTTCACTGTATGCCACTTCACTTTCTTGAAAGACCTACTTGTACCTCTTTTTACTGACCAAAAGAAGTTCAAAGAGGATTTTTGCTTTTACAAAAAAAGGTGAAAGCAAAAATAGTGTTCAGTGTTTATTTTGCAGGGAACAGTGAGCCCAACACGTGAAGCCTCTGCACCAGGAGCTGCTCAGCGTCTCAAGCCACCATAGCGTGGAACCATGTGAGCATCTGTGCTTTACTTGATTTGTGTCTCTGTTAGCAAGATGTGTCCTCAGATAATTGTTTCTTCACTTTATGCCATTTCAGCTCAGGAAAGTTTCATAGAAACACTCTCACCTTCAGTAGTGGGGGAAACCTGTATTAAGTGGAAGGGTAAGAAGTCTTCTGTTTGGGATGAGGAAATACTTTTCACTTATACAATACTGACGTGAGTTTCCTCTTGAAGCAGAGGTGTACATTAACTGCTTATTGAAAGCTTGACATATTTCTCGGTTCCTGATTATAGATACTCCTTGATCAAAAATAAATACATACACTGTATCTTTATAACATCAGCTGTCTTTATGAAAAATTATGTTTATTACAGAAAAATAGAGGAAATTTATAAAGAAGAAAAAGCACTTACTCCATAGGTAATAAGCCACTTAAATTTAAGGATGTTGTTCCCCCCCGCCCCAGTGAAATTGGGATCATATTCATGATTGACATTGTAAATTTTTCTTAACTCTGAGGTCACTGAGGACTCCCATCATTCAGATGGATTCTGCTGGGGGGAGAAAAAAGTTCCAGAAAAAATGTACAAATACTCCCAAATTTTCCCACATCTGTATTTTCATATTCGATATATAGTTTCTTTTCTTGACACTTGAGCCCCCCGCCCCCCGACATACACAGCCTACCAAGCCATGAATTGACAGGTTTGGTTGAATACAATTCCAGTTTCAAAACAAAACACCTCTGAAGAAATGGACACAGCCAAATAAAGAATCAAGATAGTCTAGATTAGAGTCCTCAAACTTCAGAATCGTCTGACAAGCTGTTAAAATGCAGATTTCTGCACCCTACCCCAAGCATGCCTATTTAAAAATAGAGCGCTGGCCCCAAGAATAAAACATCTAGGAATAGTATTCCCCAGCACAGGTCAGGTGCCCATTACTGGGCTTGTTGACTGTGGCAGGTGACTGGGGTTAAGTAAAAAACATGTATCTTTTGTGAGAAACCATATGGATAGAATGAGGGAAGACCATTTTCCCTAAAAGTGGTGCTGTCTCCAGTAAGTAGGCCTTGTCTTGAGTAAACAATAGGTACACACCAAAAACGTCCCAGTGTGTACCATATAGAATGGTTGTTTCATGTCATTGGTCATGTTTCCTCACTACATTTGTGGTGAGAGGGCAGGTTCTGATAGTATTGGATCCCTTGGTTCATGTTCATACAGCCCAGTATCATTCCTGACCTTGAATTCCACGAAACACCATGTGTCCTTATTATAAGTTCCCCTTAATACACAGATTGATTTAAGCTAAGGTTCTGTCATCTGCCACCTGAAGGAAGAGTTAATGTGTTTTCTAAATTGGCACATAAAATATGTACAGAAAAGGGTACAAAACAAATGTTCAGCTGAGTGAATTACTAAGTGACTATATGTATAACCACCATGCAGGCAAGAGTTAGACTCTTAAGAGCACCTAAAAAGCTCTCCTAATGCCATCTGCCAATCACTACTACCTTCCTCTTCAAAGATAACAGGTATCCTGACTTCCAACATCATCATTTAAATTTTGCCTATTTTTGAGCTTTATCTAAATGTAACCAGAGAAGCTGAAGCTCCAGTACTTTGGCCACCTGATGCAAAGAGCCGACTCATTGGAAAAGACCCTGATGCTGGGAAAAATTGAGGGCAGTAGAAGAAGGGGGCAACAGAAGATGAGATGGTTGGATGGCATCACTGACTCAATGGACATGATTTCGAGCAACTCTGAGAAAGAGTGAAGGACAGGGAAGCCTGGTGTGCTGTAGTCCATGGAATCGCAAAGACTTGGACACAATTTAGCAACTGAACAACAAACCAGACACT
>SJYX01022420.1:577511-612931 GCA_006410675.1 Oreotragus oreotragus
ACCCCCCATCCCCCCCGCAAAAAAAAAAGGAAAAAAAAAAGCTCTTGGAAGCTAGAGCTTGTTGGGGACTTTCGCTTTTCTTTCATGATTTGTCACTGTGAAGCACCCCGTTAAGCCCTGGTAGCAAGCAGTGCCAGCAGTTAAATTTGCTGGAAACCCTATTTTTCTGATAGAGAAAATGGGAAAAGAAGCTCTGCAGTCTAAAGAGAGAATAATCTCCATTTTTCTCTACTTTTTGTCCTAAAGGTGAACTGAGCTGTGGCAACTGCACAGTGATAGTGATGGAGTTAAAATTCTGAGAGAGCCTTTGTATCTGGTCAGAGGAAAAGCAAAGGCACCCTTTGGGGTAAGGAGGAAACTAGAAAGAGAGCCCAGAGAAGGGGGTCCTTTATTGTGTTTTAGTCCAAACTAATCAGTGTAAGCTCTAAGCTTACCCCTGCACTACACATACTCAGACCCAAAGCAGCACAGAAAAGCCTTTGAGAGCTGAACTAATTTAAACCGCTAATTATGACAGCATAACTACTGAGCAGTGCATGTGTGAGGTTGATCCCACAGCATAACAAAACCTTTGTAAACTGAACTGACACTGGAACCACAGGCTGCAGAAGATGAAACAAGTTGCATTCTGAACCTGTCTGGGTTGGTTGTTTAAACAAACAAAATCAACATTCTCCAGAACATTTTAATAGGACCTAGAGTGTAAATAATATTCAAAGTATTTAACATATAATCCAAAATTATTCAACATACAAAAAACCAGAGAAATGAGATCAATTCTCAAGAAGTTAAGACAGTAAATGTCAACACCAAGATGGTCCAGATGTTAGAATTTTCGGATTTTAAGGCAGCCATTATAACTATAACATGAGATAAAGGAAAACACCCTTGAGATGAATGAAACTAAAATCTCTCAACAAAGTAGAATTTTTTTTAATGGAAATCTTAGAACTGAAAAAACAATCTGAAGTTTTAAGAAGTTGCTAGATGGATCCAATAGCTAACTAAAGATGACAGGAAAGTCAGTGGTCCTGAAGAGAGATCAATAGACTCTATTAAACCTGGAGAACAGAGCAACAAAAGATTGGAAGAATGAAGCACAGCCTCAGGAACCAGAGGACCAGTATCAAAAGGCCCAACATTTGCTTCACTGGACTCTGGCTCTCAAAAAGAAGTCTTTCGTAGGGACTTCCGTGATGGCCAGTGATTTAAGTATCTGCCTGCCAATGCAGGGGAGACTGGCTCAGTCCCTAGGCTGGGAAGATCCCACGTGCCACGGAGCAGATAAGCCCATGAGTCACAACTGCTGACTCCGCGCTCTAGAATCCACGCTCCTTGATGATACTCCTCCCGCTCCCATTGCCTCTTCTCTGTGGAGCCTTACAGTAAGCCCCCTGCATACGAATGAGTTCCATTCCAAGAGTGTGTTCATCAGCTGGCTCTAGCACACCAGTGTTAGGATACCAGAAAGGAAGAGAAAGAGATAGGTACAGAACAATTATTTGAAGAAGTAATTAATGAAAGTTCCCAAATTTGATGAAAGACATAAACTTAGAGATTTCAAGAATCTCAGTTAACTGAACCTATCTGGGTTGATAAGATAAAACCACACAAAGACACAATGAAGTGAATTAAACTTTATAACTCAAATAGCAAAAACTCAGAAATATACACACAGACATAATTACAGTGCTGACACCAGAGATAAAGGAGAAAAGTCTTGAAAGCAGCTAGATTGAAACACATTACGTATGGTAGAACAACAGTTTAAATGATCACAGATTTCTGTTAGTCCAGAAAATAGTGAATACGATCTTTAAAGTGGTGAAAAAGAATAATCCAAATTTCTACACACTGGACAGTAATCACAGCAAAATGACATTTTCAGGTGAGGGAAAACTAAGACTTTATATAAAATCTGCAGAATTGAAGAAAATGATGCCAGAGGGAAATTTAGAACTGCAAGAACAAAGGAAAAGCAGTATAAATGTTCATTCAGTTCAGTTCAGTCACTCAGTCGTGTCCGACTGCAACCCCATGAACTGCAGCACACCAGGCCTCCCTGTCATCACCAACTCCCAGAGTCCACCCAAACCCATGTCCATTGAGTTGGTGATGCCATCCAACCATCACCTTTTGTCGTCCCTTCTCCTCCTGCCCTCGATCTTTCCCAGCATCAGGATCTTTTCTAACGAGTCAGCTGTTTGCATCAGGTGGCCAAAGGATTGCAGTTTCAGCTTCAACATCAGTCCTTCCAATGAACACCGAGGACTAATCTCCTTTAGAATGGACTGGTTGGATCTCCTTGCAGTCCAAGGGACTCTCAAGAGTGTTCTCCAACACCACAGTTCAAAAGCATCAATTCTTTGGCACTCAGCTTTCTTTATAGTCCAACACTCACATCCACACATGACCAGTGGAAAAACCATAGCCTTGACCAGACAGACCTTTGTTGGCAAAGTAATGTCTCCGCTTTTCAATATGTTGTCTAGGTTGGTCATAACTTTCCTTCCAAGGAGTAAGCGTCTTTTAATTTCATGGCTGCAATCACCACCTGCAGTGATTTTGGAGCCCAGAAAAATAAAGTCAGCCACTGTTTCCACTGTTTTCCCATCTATTTGCCCTGAAATGATGGGACTGGATGCCATGATATTAGTTTTCTGAATGTTGAGCTTTAAGCCAACTTTATGTGGGTAAAAATAATTTTCTAAGTTCTTTAAAATTTGTATGACTGTTGAAAGCAAAAACTGTAACTGTCAAAAGTTTTCAGTGTATTATTACATATGACAACTGTAAGAATAAAGAGAACTGTAGAGCTGCAAGTTAGTATTTTGTCACTAATTCTAAATAGACTAACTCTATTAGACTAATAGACAAAATACTAGCTCTAAATAGACTGTGAAAGTTTAGCTATGTATATTGTAATCCCTAAAGTGTGTGTATTGTAATTAAGAGAGAGAGAAAATAGATAAGTTATAATTCAGTTCAGATAGTCTAAAAGAAGGCAGGAAAGGTGGAATAGAACAAAAACAGGACAAACAGAAAACAAATATTAAAATGGAAGACTTAAATCCGACCATACCATTCTTATGTTAACTAAATTATTTAAGCACACCAGGTTAGATTGTCAGATTGCCTAAAAAGACCCAATAAATCTATGCTGTTATAACCCCAGTGCAAGCACAGAGGTCCTCACATATGGATTAAGGAGACAAAAGAGGAAGAACCAGAGAGATGGTAACGTGAGGACTCAGCTCAACGCTGCCAGAGGAATGCAGCCATGAACCAAGGAATGTGGACCATCTCTAGAAGCTAAAACTCAAAGCCACATGTTCTTCCTGGCTCAGATAAAAGTCTACCAAGGCCTGATGTTAGCCCAGTGAAAGTTGTTTCAGACTTCTGGACTCCAGAACTGTGAAAGAATAAAGAAATTGTTGTCTTAAGCCTGCTTAATTAACTTATATGCAGAGTACATCATGAGAAATGCTGGGCTGGAAGAAGCACAAGCTGAAATCAAGATTGCCGGGAAAATATCAATAGCGTCAGATATGCAGATGACACCACCCTTATGGCAGAAAGTGAAGAGGAACTAAAAAGCCTCTTGAGGAAAGTAAAAGAGGAGAGTGAAAAAGTTGGCTTAAAGCTCAACATTCAGAAAATGAAGATCATGGCATCCAGTCCCATCACTTCATGGGAAATAGATGGGGAAACAGTGGAAACAGTGACAGACTTTATTTTGGGGGGCTCCAAAATCACTGCAGATGGTGACTGCAGCCATGAAATTAAAAGACGCTTGCTCCTTTGAAGAAAAGTTACGACCAATCTAGATAGCATATTCAAAAGCAGAGACATTACTTTGCCAACAAAGGTCTATCTAGTTAAGGCTATGGTTTTTCCTGTGGTCATGTATGGATGTGAGAGTTGGACTGTGAAGAAGGCTGAGCGCCGAAGAATTGATGCTTTTCAACTGTGGTGTTGGAGAAGACCCTTGAGAGTCCCTTGGACTGCAAGGAGATCCAACCAGTCCATTCCGAGAGAGATCAGCCCTGGGTGTTCTTTGGAAGGAATGATGCTAAAGCTGAAACTCCAGTACTTTGGCCACCTCATGTGAAGAGTTGACTCATTGGAAAAGACTCTGATGCTTGGAGCGATTGGGGGCAGGAGGAGAAGGGGACAACAGAGGATGAGATGGCTGGATGGCACCACCGACTCGATGGACGTGAGTTTGAGTGAACTCCAGGAGGTGGTGATCGACAGGGAGGCCTGGCATGCTGCGGTTCATGGGGTCGCAAAGAGTCGGACACGACTGAGCGACTGAACTGAACTGAAGCCACTAAGTTTNTGGATGGCACCACCGACTCGATGGACGTGAGTTTGAGTGAACTCCAGGAGGTGGTGATCGACAGGGAGGCCTGGCATGCTGCGGTTCATGGGGTCGCAAAGAGTCGGACACGACTGAGCGACTGAACTGAACTGAAGCCACTAAGTTTGTGGTAATTTGTTACAGCAGCAACAGGAAACTGATAAGAGATCTCAAATCAACTAAGCATTTACCTTAAGAAATTACAAAGAGAAGCCAAAGGAAAAAAATTTAAGAGCAGACTTCAGTGAGACTGAACTCAAAAACACTTGAGGAAATCAGTTAAGTCAAAGCACTGCTATGAACTTTCTTGTACATGTGCATGTGTTTCTGCCTGATGCACTTATGTTTATAAGTGGAATTGCTAGATAAAGTGATGTGCATATGTTCAGCATCAACAGATGTTTTCCAAGCTGTTTTCCACAGTGTTGTGCCAATTCCCATTCTTACCCACAGCGTATGAATGTTCCCATTGCTCCACATCCTTGCTAGTGTTTGGTACTGACAGTCCTTTTTACTGTATTTTTACCTTTTCCCCTTTACTTTAGTCATTCAGAGTATATTGTGATATCTTTGTGGGTTTAGTTTTCATTTCTTTGGTGATTCATGATGGTTGTGTACTTTTTCACATGCTCATTGATCATTTGGTATCCTCCTGAAATTTCTTCCAATAACTTGCCTGTTTTTTTTTTATTTTTGAGTATAATTGCTTTACAATGCTGTGATAGTTTCTGCTGTACAATGAAGTGAATCAGCTATATGTATACACATGCCCCCTCCCTCTGAGACCTTCCTCCCACCCCCGCATCCCCACCACTCTGGGTCATCACAGAGCACTGAACTGAGCTCCCTGTGCTATACAGAAGGTTCCCACTAGCTAATGTATTTTGTACATGGTAGTGCATATATGTCAATTCTAATCTCCCTGTTCATCCTACTCACCTTCCCCTTACCTGTGTCCACATGTCTGGTTCATCTGTACCATTTTTCTAGATTCCATATTGTGCATTCACATACAGTATTTGTTTTTCTCTAATTTTCTATTGAGCTTTCTTTAACTGATTAGTAGGGGTTGTCTCTGGGCTTCCCTGGTGGCTCAACTGGTAAAGAATCTGCCTGCAATGTGGGAGACCTGGGTTCAATCCCTGGGTTGGGAAGATGTCCCTGGAGAAGGGAAAGGCTACCTAATCCATGTATCCTAGATAAGTAAAAATATCCTAGATAAGTAAAAGTAGTTTTGAGTGTAGTTTTTCGTGGTTCTTTTTAATGAATGAATAATACAATGTGATATCCCTTTCATTTTACGTATTGATATGTGTGGTTTCGTACATTCTCCCTCTCCTTATTCCTCTCCCACATCTCCTCCCTTATCAGTTTTACCAAGTGTATCTCAATTTTTTAATTGCAGCTATGAATTTGATGTGTTCCAAGGCCCAATGCAGGGCTTCCCTAGTAGCTCAGCTGGTAAAGAATCCACCTGCAATGCAGGAGACCCTGCTTCGATTCCTAGGTCAGGAAGTTCCCCGGGAGAAGGGATAGACTACCACTCCATAATCTTGGGCTTCTTGGGTGGCTCAGATTGGGAAAGAATCTGCCTGCAATGTGGGAGNTTTTTTTTTTTTTATTTTTGAGTATAATTGCTTTACAATGCTGTGATAGTTTCTGCTGTACAATGAAGTGAATCAGCTATATGTATACACATGCCCCCTCCCTCTGAGACCTTCCTCCCACCCCCGCATCCCCACCACTCTGGGTCATCACAGAGCACTGAACTGAGCTCCCTGTGCTATACAGAAGGTTCCCACTAGCTAATGTATTTTGTACATGGTAGTGCATATATGTCAATTCTAATCTCCCTGTTCATCCTACTCACCTTCCCCTTACCTGTGTCCACATGTCTGGTTCATCTGTACCATTTTTCTAGATTCCATATTGTGCATTCACATACAGTATTTGTTTTTCTCTAATTTTCTATTGAGCTTTCTTTAACTGATTAGTAGGGGTTGTCTCTGGGCTTCCCTGGTGGCTCAACTGGTAAAGAATCTGCCTGCAATGTGGGAGACCTGGGTTCAATCCCTGGGTTGGGAAGATGTCCCTGGAGAAGGGAAAGGCTACCTAATCCATGTATCCTAGATAAGTAAAAATATCCTAGATAAGTAAAAGTAGTTTTGAGTGTAGTTTTTCGTGGTTCTTTTTAATGAATGAATAATACAATGTGATATCCCTTTCATTTTACGTATTGATATGTGTGGTTTCGTACATTCTCCCTCTCCTTATCCCTCTCCCACATCTCCTCCCTTATCAGTTTTACCAAGTGTATCTCAATTTTTTAATTGCAGCTATGAATTTGATGTGTTCCAAGGCCCAATGCAGGGCTCCCCTAGTAGCTCAGCTGGTAAAGAATCCACCTGCAATGCAGGAGACCCTGCTTCGATTCCTAGGTCAGGAAGTTCCCCGGGAGAAGGGATAGACTACCACTCCATAATCTTGGGCTTCTTGGGTGGCTCAGATTGGGAAAGAATCTGCCTGCAATGTGGGAGACCTGGGTTCGATCCCTGAGTTGGGAAGATCCCCTGGAGAAGGGAACAACTACCCGCTCCAGTATTCTGGCCTGGAGAATTCTATGGACACAGGAGCCTGGCGGGGTACAGTTCACAGCGTCACAAAGAGCCAGACACGACTGAGCGACTGAGCACAGCACAGCAAGTCCCGATCCTTGGTCCACTTCCCTGTCTATACTCACTCAACAGTTCTTGGCTTAGAAATCACCTCTTATGTGTCTAGATTCAGACCCATCTCCTGAACTCCAGATTTATGTACCCATCTGTTGATTCGGTATCTTCACTTGGAAATCCAGTAGAAATCTCAGGGTGTGTATGTGTAAAAACAAACTTCTGATCTTGCAAGCCTGCATCCATCTTGGCTGATGGCAACAGGATGAAAACTTCAGAGTCATTCTTGGTAACCCCTCTGTCTCTCTCTTTGTGTCTGTGTCTCTCTCTCACACACACACTCACAATATAAACTTCACAGGAGCAGAGATCTTTGATTTGTTTATCATTGTACATCAAATGCCTAGAACAGTGCCTAGCACATTGTAAGCACTTAAATGTTGAATGAACGCATTGTTGGTGAGAATGCCTTGAGAGAGCGGTTTGTAACACTGAACAAAATTTACAGTGTAGGTTAAAATGTAAATAGAGTGATTTCCAGAGCTTCCCAAGTGGTGCTAGTGGTAAAGAGCCGGCCTGCCAATGCAGGAGACGTAAGAGATGCAGGTTCGATTCCTGGGTCAGGAAGATCCCCTGGAGGAGGGCATGGCAACCTACTCCACTATTCTTGCCTGGAGAATCCCATGGACAGAGGAGCCTGGTGGGCGACAGTCCATAGGGTCGCATGGAGTTGGACGTGACTGAAGCAACTAAGCACACAGTGAGTTCCAAGAATGTATCTTATTTATACCTGCACATGTGCCTACGTAGTTGTGCATATAGGACCTTTATTATAGAGTTACTGGTGTCAAAGGCTGAACTTGAATGACAACCAATAGGACACTGGTTAAATTATGATACATTATTCACTGAAATATCATGCAGCCAAGTAGGAAGACCAAGATATAAGAGCTCTGTATAATTGTGTGGCATGATACCCAAGATACAGTGTTAGAAGCAAAAATGAGGTACCAAACAATGCCATTTGTGGCAAAAGAGGCTTGTGTGTGCTATTCACTTGATTAGCAATGACTTTCCCTAGAGGAAAACAAAAGAAACTGGTGCTTGACCTGTGGAGAGGGGAACTAGGGGCTCTTTACAGTAGTAAAAACACTCATTTTACCAGAAATCTTTCTTGCACTTCTAAATTCTTTTCCATGTGCATATGTACACCCAATGGTTTTTCAAAAAGTAAGAGAAATGTAGCTCTTCTAACTTCTCCGAATCCCGCCAGAAACTTGCCTGACTTCTGGGTGAATGCACAGAGCCTGGTTGGCGGGGCATGCTCTTAGGTATCTGGGCCGTGAAAGCCGCTTTCACAAATTCCGCTTCAGTGTTGTCCTTTGGGCTTGATCCAGAGTTTTATGAAGAACAGCAGCGAAAGCCACTTCTCTCTGGTGTAAAATTATCAAGGGCATTGTTCTTTCTGTGGCTCAACATCCCCTGTATAAGGGCCCGTTGTGACAGCTTTATTCTAGAATGCAGTACCTGGAAGACCATTGTGTCTCTTGAGGAACTGAGGGTGGCCCTTTTGATTACAAGACCTTTGTGCTTTGTCATATGCTTTGCATTTTTCTTCCTTTGCCAGAAAGTGTAGACTTCTTAGGGTGGTGTAAAAGTAACTGCGGTTTCAAATCTTAAATTTTGAATCATTATAACTAGGCTCAAATACACCTTTATTAATCAAAATAACCATTACAATCAACACATTTTTGCCAATGAGAAATGTTTGCTTATTCCTATAGCATAAAAATGCATGCTTCAGGATTCAATGAACTCTTGGAAAGCATTTTCTGCCTCCTTCTGGTTGTGGAAACATAAAGTTGTCGAGATGCTTTAAGTGGTAGTCAGTTGGCAAGCAGTCAGGTGAATATGGTGGGGGAGGCAAAACTTTGTAGCCCAATTCATTCAACTTTCGGAGCGTTGGTTGTGCGATTTGCGGTCAGGTGTTGTCGCGGAGAATTGGGCCCTTTCTGTTGACCAATGCCGGCTGCAGGTGTTGCAGTTCTCATTGCATCTCATCCATTTGCTCAGCAAACTTCTCAGATGTAATGGTTTCACCAGGATTCAGAAAGCTGTAATGGATCAGACCAGCAGCAATGACCATGATATTTTTTTGGTGCAAGTTTTGCTTTGGGAAGTGCTTTAGCACGTCTTCTCAGTCCATCCCCTGAGCTGGTCAACTCTGGTTGCTGTATAAAATCCACTTTTCATCATATATCACAGTCCCATCTAGAAATGGTTCACTGTTGTGTAGAGTAAGAGAAGACAACACTTCAAAATGATGATTTTTATCTTCAGTCAGTTCACAAGGCACCCACTTATCGAGCTTTTTCACCATTCCAATTTGCTTCAAATGCCCAGCGACTGTAGAATGGCTGACACTGAGCTCTTTGGCAACTTCTTATGTAGTTAAGATCAGCTACAGCGACCAAGCTCTCAGCTGTCACTGTCAGCTTCTGATGGCTGGCCACTACACTCCTCATCTTCAAGGCCCTCGTCTCCTTTGCAAAACTCCTTGAACCACCCCACTGTGTTGTATGTTCGTTAGCACTTCCCGGGCCAAGTGCATTGTTGATGCTGAGAGTTGTCTCTGCTGCTTTACAACCCATCTTCTTAGAAAATCACTCGAATTTGCTTTTTGTCTAGCAGCATTTCCAGAGTCTAAAATAAATATAAAATACACAGCAAATAAGTCACTAGCAAAAAGTGAGAAATGCTTGTTAAAATGATGTATAAACATAACCACATTTATTTAAGAATATATTCCAATATCAAATGGCAAATTTCAACAATGCAAAAACAAAAATTACATTTTCACCAACCTAATATATATGAATTTATTTCTTTATAGTCTGCCTTGGTCCCCCCCCACCCAAAAAAAAGTGATTTACATAAATAGAAGAAGAAGAAGTTTTTACTGGACAAGAAAACATGAAGCTGAAGAAAATAGAAGAAACCTCTTGTGGCATATTTTCTTCTTTGTTTTCAGAATACTGATTGTGTGTGTTTTTTTTTTTAATACAACTATTCTCTTAGAGGTAAGGTGAGCATGATGAAATTTTTAACCTAAATACTAAAATTTTCCAAATATTTTCATTCTTCAGCAAGCCAGAAAGGCCTCTGTAGGTTTAACTTACTCTGCACAGCCCTGAGCTGTGCACTGAGAAAAAAATACTTCTGATAATATAATTTCATAATCAAGTTATACATGTTGGTTTATAGTAAATAAAGGAGACTATGACTACTAAAGTGTAAGTAAAACCTGTAGAATCCCTTATCTTTGTCTTAATTCCTTTAAAATAACATGAAAAAGTTTTAATTAGAAAACTTGATTTTCTACGGTAGACGTCCTTGTTTTAATATACACTCCAGAAAACTGCGGGGGAGAGGGAAAGCTTTCTTTGAGAATTGGCAACTTGGTCAGCAGCTAGTTAGAGTATTTATACTTAAACTTTATCTTTTAGATAAAATGAAGTACTTGTAGATTATTTTCTTGTAGATGCCACCAAACCAGGTAGACTCATAAATACCAAAAAAGTTCTTTTTAACACTAACTTTCTCTTTTATTAATCTGTTTTTATTTGTATTTAGGTACAATTGACATGTAGCATTATGTTCATTTCAGGTGTATGACATAATGATTTGATATTTGTATATATTGCAAAATGACCACCATAGTAAATCTAGTTAATATTCATCACTATACATAGTTACAAATTTTTCTTGTGAAGAAAACTTTCAAGTTCTATTCTTTTAGCAACTTTCAAATATACAACACAGAATTATTAGCTATAGCAACTTTCAAATATACAATACAGTATTATTAGCTATAGTCCCCAAGTTTTACATGATATATCTACAACTTATTTATTTTATAACTGTGGGTTCCCACATTTTAATCCCCTTCACCCATTTCACCCACTTCCCACTCTACCTCCCACTTCCCCTCTGCACCTCTGGTAACCAGCAGTCTGTTCTCTATATCCATGAACTTAGTTTGTTCATACTTTGGTTTGTTTTGTTTTAGATACCACATGTAAGTGAGATCATACAATATTCGTCTTTCTCTGGCCGACTTATTTCACTTCATATAATGTCCTCAAGGCCTATCCATGCTACTGCACATGGCAAGACTTCCTTCTTTTTTATAGCTGAATAATACTCCATTGTGTATGTATATGTATATAATATTTTCTTTAGCCATTTATCCATTGATGGACACTTAGGTAGCTTCCAGAGCTTGGTTATTATAAATAATGCTGCAGTGAACATGAGTGAGTGAAAGTCACTCAGTCATGTCTGACTGTTTGCGACCTCATAGACTGTATGTATAGTCCATGGAATTCTCCAGCCCAGAATACTGGAGTGGGTAGCCTTTCCCTTCTCCAGGGGATCTTCCCAACCCAGGGATCAAACCAGTGTCTCCTGCATTGCAGGCAGATTCTTTACCAGCTGAGCCACGAGGGAAGCCCAAGAATACTGGAGTGAGTAGCCTAGCCCTTCTCCAGGGAATCTTCCCAACCCAGGAATCGAACCTGGGTCCCCTGCATTGCAGGCAAATTCTTCACCAACTGAGCTATGCAGTGAACACGGAGATGCATAATCTTTTCAAGGTAATGTTTTGTTTCTTTCAGATAAATACCCAGTAGTGGAATTGTTGGATCATATAGTAATTCTATTTTAAATTTTTCGAGGAAACTCCATACTGTTTTCCATAGTGGCTGCACCAGTTTATTAATACATTCCTATCAACAAGTACACAAGGGTTCCTCCCACATCCTCAGCAATACTTATCATTTCTAGTCTTTTTGATAATAGCCATTTTAACACTTGGGAGGTGACATGTCATTGTGGATTTGATTTGTATTTTTCTACTGATTAGTGATTTTGAACATTTTTTCATATGCCTGTTGGTCATCTTTGGAAAGATGTCTATTTAGATACTCTGTCTTTGAAAAAAAGTCTTTCAGTGGGGTCGCTGAGGGTCGGACATGACTGAGCAACTTCACTTTCACTTTTCACTTTCATGCATTGGAGAAGGAAATGGCACCCCACTCCAGCACTCTTGCCTGGGGAATCCCAGGGACGGGGGAGCCTTGTGGGCTGCCGTCTATGGGGTCGCACAGAGTCGGACACGACTGAAGTGGCTTAGCAGCAGCAGCTCATTTTTTAATAGACTTATTTGGTTTTTTTTGCTATTGAGTTTTATGAGTTCTTTATATATTTTGGATATTAACTCCTTATTATATATGATTTGCAAAATTTTCTCCCTTTTGGTAGGTTGACTTTTCATTTTGCTTTGCTGTGAAGAAGCTTTTTAGTTTGATGTAGTCTCACTTGTTTATTTTTGCTTTTGTTGCCTTTGCTTTTGGTATCATATCTAAAAATCACCAAGACTGATGTCAAGGAGTTTGTGGCCTGTGTTTTCTTATTAAAAGAGTGTGACAGTTTCGGGTCATGTTCAAATCTTTGACCCATTTTGCGTTAATTTTCATATATGGTAAGATAGTGGTCCAGTTTCATTCTTTTGCATGTGACTATCCAGTTTTTCCAACACCATTTATTGAAGACACTTCTGTATTGTATGTTTTTGTACTCTTTTTTTATAAATTAAAGGATTTCTATTCTATTCTATTCTGTTGATCTATATGTCTGTTTTTAATGCCAATACTATACTCTTTTGATTACTATGATTTTATAATACAATTTGAAATCAGGGAGTATGACGTCTCCCATTTTTTTCTTCTTTCTCAAGACTGCTGTGGCTACTCAGAGTCTTTTATGGTTCCATACCTATTTTAGGGCTTTTCTATTTCTGTGGAAAATGCCTTTGGAATTTTGATAGGAATGTATTGAATCGGTAGATTGCTCTGGGTAGTGTGGACATTTTAACAATATTAAATCTTCCAATCCATGAGCACAGACTATTTTTCCATTTATGTCTTCTTCAATTTCTTTCATTAGTATCTGATGAAAATCTTTTTCTGATGCTTTCATAAACAGAAGATGCTGATTGTGATGTGAATATTGCTTAATAATTTAACCTCATCAGTAAAACCTAGCTATGTCTATTTTTCTTAGCTATGTCTATTTTTACGTGGATGCCAGATTTCTATTTACTTGCTTTGGGACAGTTATTTCACAGGCCTCCTTTGGCATTCTTCTTGATTTTTCACTATGTTCAAATGTTCAAATAGATAGAAATCCAATATCCAGTAATTGGGGAGGGACGTAGGAGAGGGGGAAAGTGCTGCTGACTGGAGTGCTCATTAAGACTAGTGAAGTGGACAGATAGCACAGGAATTGAATGCCTCATCTTTTATACTCATTAATCCTGATTATATTATAATGAATATAAAGAGTGTAAACTCACAGAAAACTGCCCATTCAGTCTTTGATTACCTGTTCTGTAGGAGGCATGACATCAGGCCCTGTAGGGGACACCTGCTCACCAACCTTGCACACATTTACATGAACCCCCTGCCAGGTCCAAAACTCCATCCCTCTTCAAGGATATTTTGATGCTGAGGTTGTTGGCCATTTTTTTTTTTTTAGTAATTAACTGTGCCTTCTATTCCTGTGGATAATATTTAAACTAGGATTTTTAATATCATTTCCAAAAAAACTTTTTATGCAAGGAAATAGAGGAAAACAACAGAATGGGAAAGTCTAGAAATCTCTTCAAGAAAATTAGAGATACCAAGGGAACATTTCATGCAAAGATGGGCTCGATAAAGGACAGAAATGGTCTGGACCTAACAGAAGCAGAAGATATTAAGAAGAGGTGGCAAGAATACACAGAAGAACTGTACAAAAGAGATCTTCACGACCCGGATAATCATGATGGTGTGATCACTCAATTAGAGCCAGACATCCTGGAATGTGTCAAGTGGGCCTTAGAAAGCATCACTATGAACAAAGCTAATGAAGGTGATGGAATTCCAGTTGAGCTATTTCAAATCCTGAAAGATGATGCTCTGAAAGTGCTGCACTCAATATGCCAGCAAGTTTGGAAAACTTGAACCATGAACTTCCAGATGTCCAAGCTTGTTATAGAAAAGGCAGAGGAACCAGAGATCAAATTGCCAACATCCGCTGGATCATGGGAAAAGCAAGAGAGTTCCAGAAAAACATCTATTTCTGCTTTATTGACTATGCCAAAGCCTTTGACTGGGTGGATCACAATAAACCTTGGAAAATTCTTCAAGAGATGGGGATACCAGACCTCCTGACCTGCTTCTTGAGAAACGTATATACAGGTCAGGAAGCAACAGTTAGAACTGGACATGGAACAGCAGACTGGTTCCAATTAGGAAAAGCAGTACGTTAAGGTTGTATATTGTCACCCTGCTTGTTTAACTTATATGCAGAGTATATCATGAGAAATGCTGGGGTGGAAGAAGCACAAGCTGGAATCAAGATTACCGGGAAAATATCAATAGCGTCAGATATGCAGATGACACCACCCTTATGGCAGAAAGTGAAGAGGAACTAAAAAGCCTCTTGATGAAAGTGAAAGAGGAGAGTGAAAAAGTTGGCTTAAAGCTCAACATTCAGAAAACGAAGATCATGGCATCTGGTCCCATCACTTCATGGGAAATAGATGGGGAAACAGTGGAAACAGACTTTATTTTGAGGGGCTCCAAATCACTGCAGATGGTGATTGCAGCCGTGAAATTAAAAGATGCTTACTCCTTGGAGAAAAAGTTATGACCAACATAGATAGCATATTAAAAAGCAGAGATATTACTTTGCCAACAAAGGTCCATCTAGTCAAGGCTATGGCTTTTCCTGCAGTCATGTATGGATGTGAGAGTTGGACTGTGAAGAAAGCTGAGTGCTGAAGAATTGCTTTTGAACTGTGGTGTTGGAGAAGACTCTTGAGAGTCCCTTGGACTACAAGGAGATCCAACCAGTCCATCCTGAAGGAGATCAGTCCTGGGTGTTCATTGGAAGGACTGATGCTGAAGCTGAAACTCTAATAACTTGGGCCACCTCATGCGAAGAGTTGACTCATTGGAAAAGACTGATGCTGGGAGGGATTAGGGGCAGGAGGAGAAGGAGATGACAGAGGATGAGATGACTGGATGGCATCACTGACTCGATGGACATGAGTTTGGGTAAACTCCGGGAGTTGGTGATGGACAGGGAGGCCTAAGGTGCTGTGATTCATGGGGTCACAAAGAGTTGGACACGACTGAGCGACTGAACTGAACTGAACTGAAGGAAGATTTGTATTTGTACAAAGTTGAGAAGATGCTATTTTCTATTCTAAACACTAGGGGGAGACCTTGTTTTCTCTTGAGGCACTGGAAACTGACTCCCAGTTGGCTAGCTCTGAATTCAAGTTATTTTCAACACAAATGAATTAGTGTGAAATTTTTATATTTATAAAAATAAAATGAAGATACATGACAGCTAAATGCAATGTAGTGTCTCCTGAAAGAGAAAAAGAACATAAAACAAAAAACTAAGGAAATCAGAATCACGTATGGACTTTAGTTATTCAGTTCAGTTCAGTCACTCAGTTGTGTCCAACTCTTTGCAACCCCACAGGCTACAGCACACCAGGCCTCCCTGTCCATCACCAACTCCTGAAAGCTACTCAAACTCATGTCCATCGCATCAGTGATGCCATCCAGCCATCTCATCCTCTGTCATCCCCTTCTCCTCCTGCCTTCAATCTTTCCCAGCATCAGGGTCTTTCAGTTCTTTGCATCAGGTGGCCAAAGGATTAGAGTTTAAGCTTTAGCATCAGTCCTTCCAGTGAATATTCAGGACTAATTTCCTTTAGGATGGACTGGTTGGATCTCCTTGCAGTCCAAGGGACTCTCAAGAGTCTTCTCCAACACCACAGTTCAAAAGCATCAATTCTTCAGTGCTCAGCTTTCTTTATAGTCCAACTCTCACATCCATACATGATCACTGGAAAAACCATAGCTTTGACTAGACAGACCTTTGTTGGCAAAGTAATGTCTCTGCTTTTTCATATGCTGTCTAAGTTGGTCATAGCTTTCTTTCCAAGGAGTAAGCGTCTTTTAATTTAATGGGTGCTGTAACCATCTGCAGTGATTTTGGAGCCCAAGAATATAAAGTCTGTCACCGTTTCCACTGTTTCCCCATCTATTTGCCATGAAGTGATGGGACTGGATCCCATGATCTTAGTTTTCTGAATGTTGAGTTTTTCACTTTCCTCTTTCATTTTCATCAAGAGGCTTTTTAGTTCCTCTTCACTTTCTGCCATAAGGGTGGTGTCATCTGCATATCTGAGGTTATTGGTATTTCTCCCGGCAATCTTGATTCCAGCTTGTGCTTCTTCCAGGCCAGCGTTTCTCATGATGTACTCTGCATATAAGCTAAATAAGCAGGGTGACAATATACAACCTTAACGTCCTTCTTTCCCTATTTGGAACCAGTCTGTTGTTCCATGTCCAGTTCTAACTGTTGCTTCCTGACCTGCATAGATTTCTCAAATGGCAGGTCAGGTGGTTTAGTTATTAATAATGTATTAATATTGGTTCATTAACTGTGAGAAATCATACTAATGTAAGATGTTAGCAAGAGAAGATAATGGGCATCATGTATGTGGGAACATAGTATCTTTGTAATAGTTCTGTAAGTTTAAAACTGTTCCAAAATAAGTTTATTCTAAAAAGTACATTTTAGGGGACTTTGCTGGTGGTCCAGTGCAGGGGGTGAGGGTTTGATTCCTGATCAGGGAGTTAAGATCCCATGTGCTTCCTGACCAAAGAACCAAAACACAAAACAGGAGCAATACTGTAACAAATTCATTAAAGACTTTGAAAATGGTCCACATTTTAAAATATTTAAATAAATTTAAATATATACATATTTAAAAGTGAGACCAGAACCTCATTTCCCATCTATTTCAGAACCAGGGAAAATACTTTTAAAGCAGTATATTTTCTAGGCAAGTTGAGTACTAGAAATAGGAACTTTGTTAAATGAGCTATAAATATGTGAGGATGTAATTAAATAGGATTAGACACATTTAAAGAAACCTAAAAAAAGCCTGCTCAGTTTTCTTGAGGGGCTATCAGAGAATTCCTCTTTGATATGTGTTGCTACACGGCAACCACCTAGCAAGAATTTCTGTCAGTCCTAGTCAGACCTCTCTCATATGCTCTTGGTTCTATTTCTCATAGGAAGTCTTACATTTCTACTTTCTCTCTCAAACTCCAAACCTGTGTCCCTGGATTCACGGCTCCTTTCCCTCTCCCTAGCCTTCTTATTCCCTCTTTAGGAACGATGTATTCCTCCCTTCAGATGGTGCAGCCCCACTTCCTATCTAAAGCCTCGGATTCCTTCCGGGTGGTGGGCGGGTGTGGGGGTCTACGGTGGTCTGCAGAGTGTGTGTCAACATTCTTGTCCTTCTCCTTCACTTGGACATAAGGTAGAGTTGCATGTCCCTGTCTGTCCCTTGCTTCAGCCAATGGAACATGACACGTTATTTCTGGACAGAAGCCTTTTATAGCTCATCTGTAACTCTCCATTTTTCCTTCCCCTACCAGAGAAAACACTGTCATTCCAGATGATAAGGAATACCTCTGCTTGCAGACTTCAGTGGGGAGGCCCAGACAACCCATGGGATATACATACAGCTTGAGAAAGGAAAATATTTTTGTGTTTATAAGCCACCGAGATTTCAGGGTCATTGAACAACATAACCCAGATTGTCCTGACCATCCACCAGCGCTCCCAGCAAAGCATATTGTAACCTTCCCTGTTTTGCATATGAATAAACAGAAGACTGGAAGATTAATATCACTCAGCTCCAAATTTAGACCCAGGAAGTACGGTTCTAGCGTCTGTGCCCTTCATAACCATCCCACAGAAACTCTGGATCTACCTTCCCTTTTCTTGCCCTGAGCAGTCATCCTGCTGCTCCTGTCTGCCAGGTGGCTTCCTCTGCCTGCTGTATCGCTGTTGCCTGGAGACTAGCCTGTGTTAAAACCCTTCCCTGGATCCGTGGCTTTTCTTTCTTAGTTTACTCTCTCATTTCATGGAAGCTTTCTAAGAGGCTCATAGGCAAGGAAACATAGGAGATTAACTTTTGGAGGGCTTGAATTTTAAAGAATAGTTTATTCTCTCATTGTGATGGTTAATTTTATGTGTCACCTTGGTTGGGCCACAGTATCCAGATATGTGTCCAGTGGTTTTCTGGATGTTTCTCCGAGAATGTGATTAGGTGAGATTCAACAAACATAAACAGCATATTAAAAAGCAGAGACATTACTTTGCCAACAAAGATCCATATGGTCAAAGGTATGGTTTTTCCAGTAGTCTATTATGGATGTGAGAGTTGTACCGTAAAGAAGGCCGAGCACCAAAGAATTGATGGTTTTGAACTGTGGTGTTGGAGAAGACTCTTGAGAGTCCCTTGGACTGCAAGGAGATCCAACCAGTCCATCCAAATCAGTCCTGAATATTCATTGGAAGGACTGATACTGAAGGTAAAACTCCATACTTTGGCCACCTGATGCGAAGAACTGACTCATTAGAGAAAACCCTGATGCTGGGAAAGATTGAAGGCAGGAAGAGAAGGGGACGACAGAGGATGAGATGGTTGGATGGCATCATTGACTTAATGGACAAGAGTTTGAGCAAGCTCCAGGAGATGGTGAAGGACAGGAAAGCCTGGCATGCTGCAGTCTGTGGGGTCACAAAGAGTCAGACACTACTGAGCGACTGAACCACAACCACAAATATTTGTGTAGCCGGATGCTCTGTCAGTCTCTGCTTATTGGTAGTGATGCTATTATCTAGGAATGCCTGAGACACTCACGTAGTCTGTGTACTACTTCTGGGGACCCCCACTGACATTTCCCTGACTGGAGCCAGTGTTGTGTTTATTCGCTCCCTCATGGTTCTCGCTATGATCAGAAGACACATTAAGCAAACACCATGAGGAAACTTTGAAGCACAGGATGTATTATTCACAGATCCTGGAGGTTACATGGCACACCCAGTGGCCACTCACAGAGGTCAAAGGTAGACAGAGAGTTAGAGGGTACAGATCTGAGGTTCTGTCTCAATTGGGGTCTGAGAGTAAGGCGACTGGTAGATGTCTAGTCACCCTTGGTGGTTGGCTCGTGCTTAACAGAAGAAGGCTGAAAAGCGAATTGGAAGCTTGTGCACAAGAGCGGGATTTGTCTTCCTTTAGTGAGACCTGGCTGGGAGACCCCAGGATCATTATCTTTTGACTCTAACTGCCAAGTTCTGGGAACCAAATGGAAGAAAGAAGGCTAGGGTAGTATAGTATGTTGTGTGCACACGTTCACCGATCATTTCTGCTCCTTGTATTTGTACCCTCCACTGGGTCTGCTATCCCCCACTACAGTCTTTTACCCTCTCCAGAGAGGAAACCTCTAGTTCCCAGGAGATTGGGAGACCTAAACTGGGGAATAGACCTGCACATTAACTCCTCCTCGTCTTCCTCCAGTTTCTCCTCATCCTTACTCTTGCTCCTTTTCTTCTCTGGAAAAAAAACAACAAAACAACAACTTTGCTGAGATATAATGTGCATGCAGAGAAATGCACTGATTTTCAGGGTGGACCTACCTACCTACCTGCTTCTCAAACAAGAGCAGATGTTTGAGATGGCCCATCCTTCACACCGTCTTTGTGAAGTATGTGGTACTGCCCGTTCTCGAGCCTGGGGGATTCTGGGGTGCGAATTGAGTTAGTAGTGCGATCAAACCCCCAGTCTGAGTCAGGAGACTGTTTCTGGCTACTAATTCTCTCAGAAGACATGTCTTTCCCTTCTTTCTTCCTTTCCCAGTGCCAGGACTGAGACAAACAAGTTATATTTCTTCATGCTTTGCCTTTGTGAAGGGCAGAGAGCTTTCTGTCCTACCTTTGTAAGGAGGGTGTGGCCCTTCAGGCTCTTGACTTTTTGTGAGGGTCTGGCTTTCATCTCCCATCCCCAGTGTCTTATCCTCCAGAAGCCCCGTGCAACTTCACCCTAGGGTTTTGGGTTCCTAGTTCTTGCAAATGCTTTCAATAAAGCATGGGCTTCAGCACTGGTTCACGATTCTATGTTCCTGATTCAAAGGACAGTTATTGTATTTAATTCAACAGTTCTGGTATTTTGTAACTAGAGGGGTTTTTAGGATATTTATTCCATGGTATTGCTGGGAACAATTCATCTTGTTAAATCCTATTCACCTTTACAGGCTCAATATAAAGGTCACCTCTTATATAAAAGCCTCCCACATTTTCCTGGACTAGTGGACCTGCTTCTGAGCTTCTGCGGTCCCCTGTGACACTCCCCCTCCAGGGCTGTAACTCACTTAACTCACTTGGAAGTCTGCTTTATTTATTTATTTTTTTTGGAAGAAATAGAATGGTGGCTTTTATTCTCAGGTAGTGGAGAGGGGAACGCAGCATGCTCCTGCCTCAAGAACTGTGTCCCTAAGGCAGGTGCTCACAGTCAGGAGCAGTCAGGAGTCGGTGATGAGGAAACAAAGGTGATAGGATCGTGATTTCTTCCTCTTGCATCATTTCAAAGACAGTCATAAACTGGCATCAGTAACCTGTAACTGCATCTGCCAGTCTGGTGGCTCTGAGGCCTTCTTTCTGTCACGTGGCTACAAGGGGAAGGCTGTTGTAAAGGTAAACATCAGATAGAGGATGTATTTAGCATAGAGTCAAGTGAAGTGTAGCTCCTGCAGAGCTAGGGAGCAGAAAAGCAAACTCAGTTACAGACATTCAGAATCAGGAGCAGTTAAAGTAAAATAAACCAGGAATGTTCAGGCCTGCTCACTGTTCTTTATCTTCTTTGCTCTCAGAGAAGTGAAAAAGAAAACTCATTCCTCTTTTTTCCTTTTTACTGCAACAACTCCCCCATCAGTTTATTCCCTCCTAACAATGGAGGAAGGGAAATACATCATTCTTGTCTGACTGAGGACAAACTTCAGTTTTGCTCGGTTTGAAAATCACCAGCTGTTCAGCCCAGGTACCATCTATTTGCTACTTCAAATTTTCCTTGAGACGTGAACCCCAAGAAATCTTTATTGGGGTGATGAGGGACAGATGGTCAGTCTTCTATAACTTCTTTAATGCTGACACGGAACTCATAGACCCTACCTAGTTGGGGTCATGGAGTTCTCACCCTGTTCTATTAAGGGGCCCCAGGGTGACTTTTCGGAGAAGGCAATGGCATCCCACTCCAGTACTCTTGCCTAGAAAATCCCATGGACGGAGGAGCCTGGTAGGCTGCAGTCCATGGGGTCGCTGAGTCAGACACAACTGAGCAACTTCACTTTCACTTTTCACTTTCATGCATTGGAAAAGGAAATGGCAACCCACTCCAGTGTTCTTGCCTGGAGAATCCCAGGGATGGCGGAGCCCAATGGGCTGCCGTCTGTGGGGTCGCACAGAGTCGGACACGACTGAAGCGACTTAGCAGCATCAGCAGCAGGGTGACTTTTGTGATTATTCCCACTGGATCTGTTTGGAGGAGTGGCTGTAATGCTCTTTGGGGGCATGGGTTTTCTTTGCACATCATCTTTATCTTGATGTGAATCTGTGTCATCTTAGGTAACTGGGGCCTGTAATCCTGCATTCTCAGTTTCCTCTAGGTTCACCATAGGGAGTGGTGGGAGTGGCTGTAGTCGAATGAAGGCCAGGTGGCAGGCATTCCCCTTTCTCAGGGCCCGCTGACTCACACCGAAGGGCTGCAACCGCTCATTCCATGTCTCAGGTCTTTCCTTCTTGGTCATGAATGACCATTATCCTCCTGGAATTTAGTCTCCAGGTCCTGCTTCGGAGTCATTTATAAGTGATTCGCCGCCGCCTCCCTCCTGCTCCCACCTGCTCAACTACAGCCCTCTACTTTCTGCCCCACCCAGCTTCGTGTCACAGGTGCCACCAGGCACCGCCAGCTTCACATACTGGAAGCCTGCTCTATCTGGGTGCTCACACCTGTCTCTCCACTGCCTGTTATGAGCCATTCAGGGAAAACACTTCCAGATGGACCTCTTAGTATCTGCAGCTAGCTTAGAGCCTGCCACCTGAAGGGTGATTAATACTCACCGAATTAAAAGCAATTAATAATGTGCTAGTGCCATAGTTCAAATTCTGATATGGTTCCTGTCACATTTGAAAGGAGGTATTAGACATCCACATATTTAATGCAAACCCATAAATGCAACCCACTCCAGTATTCTTGCCGGTAGAATCCCACGGACAAAGGAGCCTGGTGGGCTACAGTCCATGGGGTCGCAAAGAGTTCGTCACAACTGAAGCTACTTAGCACGCACTTGGCGCACACACACGCAAGCGGGTGCCTCCATTCTGTCCCTGAAACATGCCAAGCTCGTTCTCCTCTCAAGGTCTTTACATTACTGTCCTCCTGCTGGGAACATTCTTCCCCTGGATGTTTACATGGTTACCACCCTCCCTTCTACGGGTCTCAACTAGACTGTTACCTCCAGAGGAGACGAGGCTCCCCTAAACACCCCCGCCCACGTCCCCAGTCATAGTATCCTGTCTTCTCTTCCTAATAGTATTTATTACAACATATAATTCTATAATAAACTAAAATTAACTTTCTTATTTGTGTTTAAAAAATAAACACATAAATGCCATCTATGTAGTAGCATCCCCAGAACCTAGAACAATGCCCCAAATGATTGGCTGACTATCTGCCTAGCCTGATCTGTACAGGTGCAAGAGATTTTAAAACAATGAATAACTGGTCCTCACAGGTTCACTGAAAAGTTCATTTGATGAAAAACTGATCTTCTTTAGGACAGAACTGTCAAATAGATGACATCTTTTACAGTGCATTGACCAAGGAATACTTGTGGCCAAAATGATGTGGTCTTTTATATTTGCTTCAAATTATTGCAGGAACAAAAATCCTTATGATTGCTGCTGGGTACATGAAGGTTCACTGTGCTAGGCTCTCTACTTGTATGTAAGTTTGAAATTTTTTGAAATAGTATCTAAAAGAAAAGGTAAAATGCATTTTGGGCTTCGATAGTGGCTCAGATGGTTAAAAAGTCTGTCTACAGTGCAGGAGATCCAGGTTTGATCCTTGGGTCAGGAAGGTCCCCTGGAGAAGGAAATGGAAACCACTGTAGTATTCTTGAATGGAAAATCCCATGGACAGAGGAGCCTGGCAGGCTACAGTCCATGGGGTCGCAAAGAGTTTGACATAATTGAGTGACTAACAGACTTTCAAAATGCATTTGGCAAAAAAGGGAGGCGGAAATTATCTTCATTTGGATCACTTTTGAGATTTTTCTATGGCTGTTGCGGACAAGTAGTACTATCTGCCCCTTTCTAGGCCAAATTATCTAAGTTATACTCTGTAATTCTGGAGACCTCACTGGCCGTTTAATCATGTGTTAGGGCAGATTTGGGAGAAGGCAATGGCACCCCACTCCAGCACTCTTGCCTGGAAAATCCCATGGATGGAGGAGCCTGGTGGGCTGCAGTCCATGGGGTCGCTAGGAGAGAGACACGACTGAGCGACTTCACTTTCACTTTTCTCTTTCGTGCATTGGAGAAGGAAATGGCAACCCACTCCAGTATTCTTGCCTGGAGAATCCCAGGGACGGGGGAGCCTGGGAGGCTGCCGTCTGTGGGATCGCACAGAGTCGGACACGACTGAAGTGACTTGGCAGCAGCAGCAGCAGCAGCATTTAAGCGATCATATGATATCTGTCTACTTACTTCACTTAGAATGATCTCTAGATCCATCCATGTTGCTGCAAATGTCATTATTTCATTCTTTTTACCACTGAATAATATTCCATTGTATATATATCACGTCTTCTTTTTCCATTCAACTGTTGACAGACACTTAGATTGCTTCTATGTCTTGACTATTGTAAATAGGGTCGCTATGAACATTGGAGTATTTCTTCCTTTTTAAATGGAGCAAAGCTACCAAAGAAAGCTACTTTATATTTTCTTTCCTTTGTTCAAGGTGACACCTAGACATATTCATTTGCGTGAAAATAAACTAGAACATGCGGGGAAGGCAATGGCACCCCACCCCAGTACTCTTGCCTGGAAAATCCAATGGACGGAGTAGCCTGGTGGGCTGCAGTCCATGGGGTCGCTAACAGTCGGACGGACAGACTGAGCGACTTCACTTTCACTTTTCTCTTTCATGCATTGGAGAAGGAAATGGCAACCCACTCCAGTATTCTTGCCTGGAGAATCCCAGGGATGGGGGAGCCTGGTGGGCTGCCGTCTATGGGGTCACACAGAGTCGGACACGACTGAAGTGACTTAGCAGCAGCAGCAAACTAGAACATGATCCTCAGGGCTCTAATTTACCATAAAGGTTTTTCAAGTTCTAGTTTTTCTGTATGAACAAGAATTATTTATGTTGATTCCCTGAAGAAGCAGCAGTTCTTTATCACCCCAATCATTTTCCATTTGCGTGAGATACACATCAGAAATTTCCTCCTTTGTACTAAACCCAGCAGTGCACAGACCCAAGCTTTTTAAACGGTAATTCATTAGTCTGGAACTAGGAAGTGACAAGAGGTAATTGATCTGTTTCAATTTGCTCTGGCAGGGGACAGCTTTTATTCCTTTGCCCCATGGCCCCTTTTGATTTGTGTGTGTTTTCCAGAATTTCTTACCTTTTTTTTTTTCAATTCAATGGGGAGCAAATTTCAGATTATGTTAAATCACAAATGCAGACCTCTCAGTCTCAACCTCTTCTTCCCTATTATAACCAAGTATAGAATTAGGCAATACCATGGTCTCCCTCCCCTGGCTGGCTCCATCTCTGCATTCTGCCCAGCCTTCTCTAGGCTCTGCTTCCCTCCCCCACAGAGACTTTAATTTTGTTAAAACGTTTTTACTGCAGCTGTGACTCAAGCAGCTCAGCCAGCCGCAGAAGCACAATGCCATTTAATATTCCAGCCCACAGCCCAGACAGTTTCACTTCAGGTCATTTGGAGCAGAGCTGTGGCGACGGCTTTATGACAATGATTGGCAACACCCTGCTGCGGAAATCAGGCAGCTTGGAAACCTACCAGTGTGCTCTGCACACATTTCTGCTTTCACACCAGACTGCAAATCACAGCCAATTTAACTGAAGTGAGTGTGGTCACCAGATGACGGTATTACACTAGAGCCACTCTCTTGACTCGCCCTGTGTTGGGTGGATAAGACACATCCATTCATTAACCCATTCATTCAGCTATATTCAGAGTGGGTCTCTTTTCAAGACAGGAACCACGACAAAGCAGCGCTCAGGACACAAAACCGCACTAGCTCAGCTCCCACTGCTACAGACCTGTGTCTACTGGAGCAGGTAGATGTCAAAAAAATATTACAGGTTGGGGAGGCCATAACGGTCACTTGGGGAACCAGAGAAGATGACACTCGACTCACAGGGAAACCAAAGGTGAGTTCCAGGGCCTCACAGAGGAAGTGAGATTTGAAGTGAATTTTGCAGGATGAACTGGCTATTACCAGATGAAGAAAAGGAGTGAGCGTTTTTCTGGCTACAGAAACACATACATAAGAGCAAGAAACTGATGGTGGCAGCGCCATTAACTGAAGTCAAGAATAGGGGTCTGGGGTGGAGAGAATGAATTAGAGTTTATGCCATGTTTGCAGTATCTGTAGTGGATTTGGGACTAGAAGTAGAGATTGGAGAGTCATTCTCTACAGTTCAGGGCTAAAGGCAAGTGAATGAATTAAGTCATCTAAGAATGTATAGAGGGAAAAAGAGCCCCTGACTAAATCCTGGGAACAGCAAGGGTGTGACAAGCATCACACAAGAGGGTCTGAAGAAGAGTGTAAAGGGAAAGCAGAAGTGTGTGGTGGAGGGAAGGCGCTGCTCTTACAGAAGCTGTCTTCCGCATTTCTACACCCCTAATACCTGACGTTCACCCAGATACCTGATAAATGAATGATTTTAGACATTATCCAATTCAATCTTATCCACAAGTGAGGACGGTAAAGCCAAAAGTTATATAATTAAGATATCCTGTCTTTTTTCATTTTTACGACGATGTGTCTAGGTATGAAATTATTTCCATTTACCATTCTCAGGACTCACTATGCTTCCTTAACCTGGAATCATTTTTTTCCAAGTCTGGAAAATCTTTAACTATTACATTTTGAAATATTACTTCCTTTGCCCCCATCTCCAGCCTCCATAAGTCCTTCTGGAATGCCCATTAGATGTAATGGAGGTTTTCCAGGATTCTGTTATGGGCTTGTCTGTGTCTTTGAAAGGATGATTTTATCTTTTATGTAGCATCTCTGAGTGTTTTTTCGTAAAAGAAAGATTTTCAGCTTGCAGAATCAATCATATTATCAGAAAGTAGAGGCAGGTGTGACAATTGCTATACATCTGACTGCTAATTTACATCTATTTCCACTTCTCTGTCTTAGGGTTCAGAACCAAAGTTCATTTGCACATTGGACTCCAACTGGTCTAATATCCAAACATCCAGCATCCCATCTATTTATCTATTTATTTTATTTTGGAGCAGAATCTTAGTTCCCCAACAAAGGATCAAACCTGCATCCCCTGCAGTGGAAGCATGGAATCTTAACCACAAGACTGCCAGGGAAGTTCCTACCCAACGTATTTAAAACCTAGTCTGATACGTGCTACTTTGCCTATGATATGTAGCTCAGTTAATGTTATTACCATCCACCCAGTCTTCCAAATTAGAACCTAATTTTGCTTTTGAGTCATCTCTCTCTGGCACCACAATTGTATCTTTTCTCAATTTTCATGCTTATTCTCCAGATAAGTTGCCATTAATTTCCATTGGCATTACCATAATAGCCTCCTAGCTTGACTCACTGTTCTTACGCCTGTTTCTATCCATTTACCCTAAGTTTCTGGAATTGTCTTTCTGAGTCTTGAATCTGGATATGTCATTTCCCTCCATAGAAACCCTAGCTGACTTTCTGCTGTCCACAAAATAAAATTCAAGATCTTTACATGACAATAAAAAATTAAAAACAAAACAAACAAACAAAAAAGCCCTTCATAGCTGTCTCCTGCAATGCAGGAGGCTCCGGTTTGATTCCTGGGTCGGCAAGATACCCTGGAGAAGGGATAGGCTACCCACTCCAGTGTTCTTGGGCTTCCCTGGTTGCTCAGAGGGTAAAGAATCTGCCTGCAACACAGGAGACCTGGGTTCAATCCCTGCGTTGGGAAGATACCCTGGTGAAGGGAACAACTACCCACTCCAGTATTCTGGCCTGAAGAATTCCATGGACAGAGGGGCCTGACAGGCTACAGTCCATGGGATCATAAAGAGTTGGACATGGCTTTCCAACTTTCACTTCACATAGCCCTTACATAATTTACCTCTCCCATCCATCTTTCTGTATATTTTTTCTTGTCCTGGCCACTTGTGTACACTCCCTGTGCTTCTGTGAAAGTCATGTACCCATGACTTTGTTCAACCTCTTCTTTGGAATGTCCTTGCCTTCCTTCACACAATCAAAGTCTAGACACTTGTTGGTTAACCAGGCTTAGACTCCACAGCCAGAATTCATCACCACCATCTATCTCTATTTGAACTTGAATATATACAATTCATTACAATATGCTGTGTATTGTAATTGACTGTTTACTTGGAGCAGCAAAGTCTTTGAGAATATGAAACAGATCACATATCTACCTACCTCTATCATCCTGTGTGTGTGTTAGTCACTTAGTTGTGTCTGACTGTTTGCGACCCCATGGACTGTAGCCCACCAGATTCCTCTGTCCATGGAATTCTCCAGGCAAGAATACTGGAGTGGGTTCCATTTCCTTCTCCAGAAGACCTTCTTGACCTAGGGATCAAACCCAGGTCTCCAGCATTACAGGCAGACTGTCCACCATCTGAGTTACCAGGGAAGCCCTCTACTGTCTTGAAAATTGTTGGGAGATTAATACACAGTTTTGAATTAGAGCCTTTGTAACACAAATTATTGGACTTCCTTGGTGGTCCAGTGGCTAAGACTCCCTGGTCAGGGAGCTTAGATCCTGCATGAAGCAACTAAGACCTGGTGCAACCNTTATTCTCCAGATAAGTTGCCATTAATTTCCATTGGCATTACCATAATAGCCTCCTAGCTTGACTCACTGTTCTTACGCCTGTTTCTATCCATTTACCCTAAGTTTCTGGAATTGTCTTTCTGAGTCTTGAATCTGGATATGTCATTTCCCTCCATAGAAACCCTAGCTGACTTTCTGCTGTCCACAAAATAAAATTCAAGATCTTTACATGACAATAAAAAATTAAAAACAAAACAAACAAACAAAAAAGCCCTTCATAGCTGTCTCCTGCAATGCAGGAGGCTCCGGTTTGATTCCTGGGTCGGCAAGATACCCTGGAGAAGGGATAGGCTACCCACTCCAGTGTTCTTGGGCTTCCCTGGTTGCTCAGAGGGTAAAGAATCTGCCTGCAACACAGGAGACCTGGGTTCAATCCCTGCGTTGGGAAGATACCCTGGTGAAGGGAACAACTACCCACTCCAGTATTCTGGCCTGAAGAATTCCATGGACAGAGGGGCCTGACAGGCTACAGTCCATGGGATCATAAAGAGTTGGACATGGCTTTCCAACTTTCACTTCACATAGCCCTTACATAATTTACCTCTCCCATCCATCTTTCTGTATATTTTTTCTTGTCCTGGCCACTTGTGTACACTCCCTGTGCTTCTGTGAAAGTCATGTACCCATGACTTTGTTCAACCTCTTCTTTGGAATGTCCTTGCCTTCCTTCACACAATCAAAGTCTAGACACTTGTTGGTTAACCAGGCTTAGACTCCACAGCCAGAATTCATCACCACCATCTATCTCTATTTGAACTTGAATATATACAATTCATTACAATATGCTGTGTATTGTAATTGACTGTTTACTTGGAGCAGCAAAGTCTTTGAGAATATGAAACAGATCACATATCTACCTACCTCTATCATCCTGTGTGTGTGTTAGTCACTTAGTTGTGTCTGACTGTTTGCGACCCCATGGACTGTAGCCCACCAGATTCCTCTGTCCATGGAATTCTCCAGGCAAGAATACTGGAGTGGGTTCCATTTCCTTCTCCAGAAGACCTTCTTGACCTAGGGATCAAACCCAGGTCTCCAGCATTACAGGCAGACTGTCCACCATCTGAGTTACCAGGGAAGCCCTCTACTGTCTTGAAAATTGTTGGGAGATTAATACACAGTTTTGAATTAGAGCCTTTGTAACACAAATTATTGGACTTCCTTGGTGGTCCAGTGGCTAAGACTCCCTGGTCAGGGAGCTTAGATCCTGCATGAAGCAACTAAGACCTGGTGCAACCAAGATAACTAAATAAATGTTTTTTAAAAATACAAGATCAAAAAAAGAACTCTGAAATTTTCAGAATCCGTGTCTACTAACTATCAGTTCAGTTCGGTTGCTCAATCGTGTCTGACTCTTTGGGACCCCATGAATCGCAACATGCCAGGTCTCCCTGTCCATCACCAACTCCCGGAGTTCACTCAGACTCATGTCCATTGAATCGGTGATGTCATCCAGCCATCTCATCCTCTGTTGTCCCCTCTCCTCCTGCCCCCAATCCCTCCCAGCATCAGAGTCTTTTCCAATGAGTCAACTCTTCCCATGAGGTGGCCCAAGTACTGGAGTTTCAGCTTTAGCATCAGTCCTTCCAGTGAACACCCAGGACTGATGTCCTTCAGAATGGACTGGTTGGATCTCCTTGCAGTCCAAGGGACTCTCAAGAGTCTTCTCCAACACCACAGTTCAAAAGCATCAATTCTTCGGCGCTCAGCTGTCTTCACAATCCAACTCTCACCCTACGAATTATAGACAATTCTAAATCTAGAGTAATAGGAGAAGCATATACATATATACACACACACACACACACTATTAAAATATATGTCATACACACATATATACTTATGTGTGTCATATATATTATAAAATATCAGATTTTCTGAAAAGTTATATTTGACCAGTTCAGAGAGAGTCAAAACAAGTATGATAAAAATACTAGCACCAGTTTATAATCCCCCCATTTCCAGCCCCTGTAAGTCCTTGCAGCATGATTTTGAGAAGTGGTAAGGGGGATGCAGGGACCTTGTCTACTCTCACCCAACTAATACTCTACACAAAGTAGGGCAGTGAATCACAATGACAGATACTGGAAAGCAGCATCTATTGGTAATAATTCTCAGATCTATTGGATGGCAAGACTAATTCAATATTGAGAGTGAGAAAAGAATACATGAAATATAAAATTGTTAACAGACCACAGTCTTGTCTTAGGATCATATGAAACCAGTATTCATTGTTATTCCACTGGCAGTGAATCACAATGACAGATACTGGAAAGCAGCATCTATTGGTAATAATTCTCAGATCTATTGGATGGCAAGACTAATTCAATATTGAGAGTGAGAAAAGAATACATGAAATATAAAATTGTTAACAGACCACAGTCTTGTCTTAGGATCATATGAAACCAGTATTCATTGTTATTCCACGAACACATATCATTACTTACCAAGGTTAAATTAATAAGTGATTGTTTTTATGATTTGCTTCTTGTGTGATTGGCAGGATGCTTAAAATTATTCCAAGAGAGCCAGCTTTGAAGAAAGTTTCAAAACAATACTTCCCAAATTCAAAAATGTTAATGTTTTTCTACTTTGTATGGGATGATGGCGAAAAAAAGTATTTTTAACTGAAATTCAAACTAATTAGTGGTGTCTAATTTTAATAAAACATTTTTGTTTTAAATCTCATTTTTGCTATTTATTATGTTTTCTGTTTAATAAGAGGTGATCTTTCAGTTGGGGGCCTTTAAAAATATCACTGGAGCTTTTCATGTTTAGATCTTTTAGTTCTCAGTTTAATATCCTGCTAGAGCTTTGTAGATACTGTTTCTTTCTTTTCAGTTTATCAGATGACAAATGCCTCCTGATACAAGCCTTTATGCCATACAAAGACTGCTATGTGAAGTCCCCAGGAAAGTCTTCTATGTATCAGAAGCCCATTGAAATATTAGGACTCCAGGAAAGCAAGACTTCTCACCCTTCTGTTTAGTTGATAATGAGTGGTAAGAAAGTTAAAGAATAGGTGAGAACAGGTGAACAAGGATGGGACTCATTAAAGAATGGAAGTTTAGCAAAGAAAAGAAAAAAGAATCTTCTCATGTAAAGCAAACCCCTATTGTTAAATCACTGAGGACGTGAGTGGAACGCTGATACAGACTTTGAGATAACACGCAAAGGAGGACCTGGATTAAATCAACTCTCAACTGATGCCTCCTGTAGGGACTAGGAAGTGCGCATTGGATCACGTGATCCAGGAGCAGATGAGATGGTATTTTTACAAAGATGATTGCTGGATGAGATCTGACGTGTTATCAGAGCAAGCAAGATAGGCTGGGAAAAGTCATGCGAGGACACAAGGAATCAAAGCCTCAGACAAAGTAGCAGAAGGTTTGGAAGCAAAAGCTGCACAAACCAACACCGAGATACCAAGATCCTTCCCACACAGGAACTAGGTGAGTTATGCCACTCTACTGTGTTCAGTAACAGTTAAGATCACCTCCCTGGATGGGAAGCTGGTAATACCTTGATGACAGATTACGCTATATTAGCAACTGCTTATTTTGTGCAACAACTTAATGGAGCCCATTCTTCCCCTGGCTGCATGAGATTGGGCTACAATCCAGGAATGTGAGTTACACCAAAACTAACCAAATAATAACCAAATGACACCTGTAAAATTACTAAACAACTAATTCACAATTTTTTCACACTAGATGAAAATGGTTTTATTATTCAAGGACTCTTTCACTTGCAACTTGAAATGGCTTGGCTGAAAGGGAAGACGGATCAGCTCACATAACCAGGAAGGTGAGGAGTGTTGTTGGGAAAAACCCAAACAGGAACCTGCCTGCATTTTCTCTCTTCACCTCTCATCAGCTTTATTTAGGCTTTCATTTTTGGCTTTATTCTCCCAAGCTGGGTGGTTTTACAAAATGGAGCTATGGTTAGTTATCAGTTTCTGGGTTCACAACTTGCCAGCTTCTTGACAAGAGGGCTTTTCCTTGTGATTCTCATTTAAAAAAACATCACAGGAAAAGGCCTTAATTGACCTTGTTGTTGTTTGGTCGATCAGTCGTGTCTGACTCTTTGCAACCCCATGGACTGCAGCACACCGGGCTTCCCTGTCCTTGACTGTCTCCTGGACTCATGTCCATTGAGTCAGTGATGCCATTTAACCATCTCATCCTCTGTTGTCCCCTTCTCCTCCTGTTTTCAATCTTTCCCAGCATCAGGGTCTTTTCTAATGGTGGATCAATTTCTACTTACTGAACCAGTCACTGAGGGTAAGAGATTGGTTCCTGGGGTCACATCATATACACACTTTATTGTTTACAAAATCAACTCTTTGAGTTGGACGAGGGGAAAATAACAGAGAGATGATGGTTGTGTGTGAGTGATGCTGCCGGCCACTAAGTACAGTGGGTCCAAGCCCAGAGAAGACAATCTGCTGTACCTGAGGTCCCAGCGCTTGTCATGGCCTGATAACATAGAGCAAAGGTCCAGAGAGTCATTTCATATAATCTGACCCTGAAATGCAAGCTGGTCACTTCTTCTGGTGCTCAAAGGAAGAAACAGCCCTCTGTTCCAATACTAGGGTAATATGTCATTGTGACCTTCATGAAAAAAAATTATTATACTGTTATGTGTATCTAAAGGATTTTCAAGGACAATTCTGCCTGTAGTGAATTTCTCCATACAAGCTGACAGTAAAACCTATCCCCTGCCTAGGATTTCTCCAAGCTATTAAGGGTCTGGAGGTCCATCCCAAACCAGTCCCTGACAACTCAGATATGGGGTCCTTAGGAAGGCAGTGGCCTCCATTTGGACTTTATGACAACAGCTGTTGGACATGCAATACCCTCCCCCTCCTCACTTCCACACCCCCGCCCCCGCCCCGATCNTCTTCACCTACAGCCATCCCGGGGCGGCCTGTGTCCCTCCGTCCTCTTCGCCTCTCCTCCTGGGGCAGCTTCTGTCTCTCCGTCCTCTTCACCTACAACCATCCCGGGGCGGCCTCTGTCCCTCCATCATCTTCACCTACAGCCATCCCGGGCGGCTTCTGTCTCTCCGTCCTCTTCGCCTCTCCTCCCGGGGTGGCCTCTGTCTCTCCATCCTCTTCACCTACAGCCATCCCGGGGCGGCCTCTGTCCCTCCGTCCTCTTCGCCTCTCCTCCTGGGGCAGCTTCTGTCTCTCCGTCCTCTTCACCTATAGCCATCCCGGGGCGGCCTCTGTCTCTCCTCTTCGCCTCTCCTCCCAGCTCCCTTTGAGTGAGTAAAGCCTCCAGATGCCTGTTTGTTCATTTTGGTTTGTCTTTTGCCAAAATGCTCCATGAGTTTCCTACATCCTAACATTTCAAACCCTTTTCTCTTAAAAAGCATGCAGTTCTTTACGAAGCCTCCAAATCGTCCACGACCCGTGCATCTGTGTCAAAATCAGGCTCGGAATCAGTGAGTGCATTAGAGCAAATTAACCTGGGGACCTTCAGCTCTGTGTCTTAGAGAAGACGTTTAAAGTATCAACCTCAACTGACCACCTTTGGCTTCTAAGTTGATCTTTATTTAGGGTTCTACAGAAGAAATATCTTTCCCTGATGCTGAGAAAGATTGAAGGCAAAAGGAGAAGAGGGTCGCAGAGAATGAGCTGGTCAGATAGCATCACCAACTCATAGACAGGTGCAAGGACTTAGCAACTGAACAACAGGACCACAAAGGAAGCGTACCCATAGATTAATGTGCCCTGGACTCAGCAGTCACAAATAAGACTTTTGGAGAGAGAGGGAGTTTTTATTTAAAGTTCATTCAAACAGACTGAGCACACTCCTTGGGCTTAGGGTTGGCTGGGTGATCCCCCTGGGCCCCCAGCTGCTCTGGGGCACTAATAACATCACAGGATGCAAGAAAGCACCGGGTCTTTGAGACAGGCTGTCCAGGGCCACCAGGACCCTGGCACTTATCCCATCCTCACTCCGTTCCTTGGGGTGATGTGGAGGTGGGTTGACTCCCACCTTACATCAAACCCAGGACAAGGGTCCCACACCCCAGCCCCTCAGATACCTGGGGGGAGACAGAGGAGGGGTCTCTGGGGGCCAAGGAAGCTGGGGCATGATGTGGCTCCAAAGAGCTCAGCCGTGGCCTGTGGGAGCTGTCAGTGCAGACCCTGAGATCCTCTGGCCAGATCCTCCCTGAGCCTCAGGACACAGGGCCCAGGAGAAGGCTCTGCCTGAGGCCGCAGGCTGATGGTCAGGTCGCCCAGCCTGGCTGGCCCCTGGCACCCTGCCTCACCCACCCAGACCTCTCTCCTCTGCACAACAGGCTTTTGACTCAAGGGAATGCTCAGAGCTGCCCTGCCCGGGAGGGAGGTGGACAATGGCTGGAACAGCGTCTGAAGCCCCATTCCAGGCAAGAAACCCCCACAGGGACAAGAGGGTGGTGGGAAGACAGGTGTGGAGGGAGGGAAACCAGGGCAAAACCTGCCCATAGAGAGAAAGGAGGAGGATGAGGGGCTCCTGAAGCTCCCGACTCCCCCCTCATCCAGGGCCCCATTGGGTCAGTCCAGAGCTGCGAGGACTGGGACCCACAAGGAGGCCGCAGTCCAGGCACCTTCAGCCAGAACCACCAGCGGCATCGTGACTGCAGAGCCTTGATTTTAAAAGTCGCGCTAGTGTGTCCGTTGATGTTTCTTCACAGAATCCAACAGGAGGCTCCTGAAAATCTACTCTTTTAACCTTTTGATGGAGGAGGGAGGAGATGGGGGGAGGTGAAATGAAAATGACATATCACTGTAGAAAGATACGGCTTTCCTGGTGACTCAGCTGCTGAAGAATCCGTCTGCAGTGTGGGAGACCTGGGTTCTATCCCTAGATTGGGAAGATCCCCTGGAGAAGGGAAAGGCCACCCATTCCAGTATTCTGGCCTGGAGAATTCCGTGGACCGTATAGTCCATGGGTCGCAAAGAGTCAGACACAACTGAGCGACTTTTACTTTCGCCGATAGAGAGAGAAACGGAAGGGAAGGAGAGGGGCAGGGCAGAAGGGCTCGTGGGCTTGCCTTGTGTTACATTTAGGTATACTGCCTCCGCGCTTCCCAGCCGGCTCAGTGGTCAAGAAGCTGCTTGCAATGCTGCTGCTGCGCGGCTTCAGTCGTGTCCGACTCTGTGCCACCCCACAGACGGCAGCCCACCAGGCTCCCCCGCCCCCGGGATGCTCCAGGCAAGAACACTGGAGTGGGTTGCCATTTCCTTCTCCAATGCATGAAAGTGAAAAGTGAAAGTGAAGTC
>SJYX01022420.1:634953-663249 GCA_006410675.1 Oreotragus oreotragus
CAGATCAGTTTTGCATCGCAAAGAAAGCTTTCTTTGCAGATCATCTTAAGGCTATTCGTGCCGACCTCCGGGTGTGGAATATTCCCACACCAAGGTCGGGGAGGGAACCCTTCGGCGAGGAAGCTAGGACACCAGTGGGTGGCGGGACGGGTGCGGGGGTGTGGTGGGTGGGGGTGGGGCGCTGCCCCAGGGCAGCGCTGGCCGCGGGGGTGGGGCCCGCGTCCGGCTGCCCCTGGGAGGCCGTCTATTTAGGGCGCCGGGGCCGGCGGGCAGGCGGCGGGGGTACGCTGATGGCTGCCCTGGGGGACGTCGTCCTGGATGGTTACCTGTACCCTGCGTGCGCCCTCTATTCGTACCGGTGCCTCTACCCGGCCGCCGCCGCTAAGGGGAAAAGCGGGGCGGACGAGGGAGGCTGGCGACCCCGGGGCGGGGGCTACCCTCCCGCCTCCGCCTCCTCTGACGGCGCGGCCTCGTCGCCGTTCCCGGGCCACGGGCAGCTGGCGGCCGCCGAGTGCGGCCACAGCTACCACCGCGCGCAGCTCATGGCCCTGCTGTCGCAGGTGGGCCCCCGCCGGGTCAGCACTCGGGATGCGGCGGTGCAGGTGAACCCGTGCCGCGACGTGTCGGTGCAGTGCTCGCTGGGGCGGCGGACGCTGGGGCGGCGGGCCCGCGAGTCCGGCCCGAGTCCGGATCCCGCGGGCGCGGCGGACGCGGGCGGCAGCTGCCCGGCCTCCCCGCAGCGCGCCCGCCGGGGCCCGGAGCAGGACAGCGCGCCGAGCCGCGCCCCGCGGCGCGTGCGTTTCCTGCGCACCTTGGCCGTGTACTCGCCCGTGACCTCCCGCTGCTTAGCCACGCTCCTGCAGGGGGCCGAGGCCGCGGCGGGCCAGCGGAGGCCCGCGGAGCCGGAGACTGAGCCAGGGCCGCCACCTGCGAGGCCCCGAGACCCCGAGGAGGGAGACGGGTCGGCGAGGAAGGTGTCCCAGCGGCTGCAGCCTGAGGAGGACGAGGCCCAGGCCGCAGTACCGGCGAGCCGCGAGCAGCCCCCGCCCGTTGCCACGGTCCCGGACGCCGCTGGCGAGAGGTCGTCGCCGCGGAGCCCCCAGCCGGGCAGGGAGCGCCTGCGCTTCCAGGTGAGACCCGAGTCGGCCCGGGACCTGGCAGGGGATCCCCCGGAGTTGTGTGGGCTCCCACCCGCGTCCGGTGCCCGCCCTGGGCTACTCTGGACACGAGGAGGCGCGCGCTCCCTTTACGCGCCGGCACGCTTCGGTGCCTTTCGGTGGCTGCTGAAGTCTGTCTCCGTCAGCATTAACTCGAGTGTAGCGTGTTTGTTGCCATTATCGTAGAAATCCAGGGGTGGACTGCACAGGGGTGGCTGTAGAAAAGCTCTTAACATTCTTATTCCGAGAGTATTTGCTGACCACCAGAGTGTAGTCAGCTGTATACAGCAAATACATTGTATGTACACTGGATGATCCAGGATGGATCTCAGAACATGAGAAGGTGAACTTATTGGCCAGGAGAGTTGATTCCCGTGGATCCCACTCTCAGTTTTGAATTCAGTGTGTTAGAAACTGTAACCATTGACTACTGGGGTCCTGGTGAGGATTTTACCGTGCATTTAAGACGCAACCCTATTTGGTAAATCTGATGGTCCTGCTGGAGCGTGCGCACTACCGTGCGTGCATTGCTGCCCAAGAGCAGGAGGCACGGGGGGGCCATGTGGTAGTTGCCTGAACCCTAAAGAGCTGGAGCCCACTGAGGGACTGTAACCCAGTGGAGGAGAAAGACGTGAGAAGTAGTAAGAGGCCTGGAGGAGTCCTTCTGATGTTCAGGCCCTCAGGGCTATCTAGTGGGAGTCTGGGAAGCAAAGAGTGAAACAGATTTGTACATAAGTTATGACGGCTCCAAACTGTAATACTCAACGTTTAACCTTCCTGGACTTCAGCTTACTCACCTGTGAAAATGCTGAGTCTTCCATTCCTTCCAATCCTAAAGACCTAACTTGAAAAACCTGTTTGTAACCTGTTTCTTACTGAGAATAGCCTAAAGAATAAGGTAATACTATTTTGTTCATATTGTGTATGAATTAATGGCTTATCCATGTTTTCAACTCTCAGCACCATTTGGTAGAAACTTAATTAGCAAAATAAAGAGCTTTTTTTCAAGGTGTTCACCCAAGATTATTTTATGGTGCAGTCTTATTTCTTCCTTTTGACTACTTCATATGTGTGTGCTAAGATCAGACCTTAAATTTTACAGAAAGAAAAACCCTCCCTCTAGAATCCCAAGATTCAGGAACCCTGTATGTTTGGCTTTCCCCTTGCCTGTCTTCAAGAAAACACCTGCTTAGTAAACTGCTGTTTGAATCAGGTGAATGTGGAACACAAACTTCTGTGGGCCCATGTTTTTCTATTCCATACTTGATTAAGCTATTAGCTTTCCTAATTGTTACCTTGTGGAGACCAACTTGAACCTGATTCTACTTCCCTCCATGATCTGAAGCAGAGTGCCAGTTTTAAGTATCAGATCCTTTCCAGGCTGCTTGAGATGAAGGCTGATTCAGATGGCAAGATGGTTAAACTCTGCTCTTCTTTCACTCAGTTCTTAGAGCAGAAGTATGGCTACTATCACTGCAAGGACTGCAATATCCGTTGGGAAAGTGCCTATGTGTGGTGTGTACAAGGCACTAACAAGGTAAGCGATGCCCTGTCACCAGCGTCATCCCGACAAAAGGTTCAGGAGGGTTTGGACTTTAAGTTTTTCCTTTGTCCCATCAGGTTTACTACAAGCAGTTTTGCCGAACATGCCAGAAGTCTTATAACCCTTACCGAGTGGAGGATATCACCTGCCAAGTAAACTGAATGTTTGCATTTTATGCGTGAACTAGATAGTGATGAGAAGGTTTAGGAGTAGGTTCTTGAATATATCTCCTAAGAGAGCCTAGATTCCCAATGACCTGAGGTTTTGATTCCTTTCCGGAAGGAGTTGTAGAAATAATCCTCAACTGGGAAGCCAGGTCTCAGTGTTGTTTCCTCCTGCTCTTGTCGTGTGAACATCTCTGGAGACTGTTGTCTCATTTGCAATGTAAAAGAATGTTTGCTTTACTTGACACAGTCCAGTTCAGGAGAGAGTAAATTTAAAGAACAGATTACCTTTCAACATGAGGTAGTAGAGGCTGACGATTTTATGCAAATACATTTCATGAAGCATGTACCCAAGTTACAAGTATTTAGNTATTTCAGCTGTCTCTTATACACATCTGGTGGGGCGCTGCCCCAGGGCAGCGCTGGCCGCGGGGGTGGGGCCCGCGTCCGGCTGCCCCTGGGAGGCCGTCTATTTAGGGCGCCGGGGCCGGCGGGCAGGCGGCGGGGGTACGCTGATGGCTGCCCTGGGGGACGTCGTCCTGGATGGTTACCTGTACCCTGCGTGCGCCCTCTATTCGTACCGGTGCCTCTACCCGGCCGCCGCCGCTAAGGGGAAAAGCGGGGCGGACGAGGGAGGCTGGCGACCCCGGGGCGGGGGCTACCCTCCCGCCTCCGCCTCCTCTGACGGCGCGGCCTCGTCGCCGTTCCCGGGCCACGGGCAGCTGGCGGCCGCCGAGTGCGGCCACAGCTACCACCGCGCGCAGCTCATGGCCCTGCTGTCGCAGGTGGGCCCCCGCCGGGTCAGCACTCGGGATGCGGCGGTGCAGGTGAACCCGTGCCGCGACGTGTCGGTGCAGTGCTCGCTGGGGCGGCGGACGCTGGGGCGGCGGGCCCGCGAGTCCGGCCCGAGTCCGGATCCCGCGGGCGCGGCGGACGCGGGCGGCAGCTGCCCGGCCTCCCCGCAGCGCGCCCGCCGGGGCCCGGAGCAGGACAGCGCGCCGAGCCGCGCCCCGCGGCGCGTGCGTTTCCTGCGCACCTTGGCCGTGTACTCGCCCGTGACCTCCCGCTGCTTAGCCACGCTCCTGCAGGGGGCCGAGGCCGCGGCGGGCCAGCGGAGGCCCGCGGAGCCGGAGACTGAGCCAGGGCCGCCACCTGCGAGGCCCCGAGACCCCGAGGAGGGAGACGGGTCGGCGAGGAAGGTGTCCCAGCGGCTGCAGCCTGAGGAGGACGAGGCCCAGGCCGCAGTACCGGCGAGCCGCGAGCAGCCCCCGCCCGTTGCCACGGTCCCGGACGCCGCTGGCGAGAGGTCGTCGCCGCGGAGCCCCCAGCCGGGCAGGGAGCGCCTGCGCTTCCAGGTGAGACCCGAGTCGGCCCGGGACCTGGCAGGGGATCCCCCGGAGTTGTGTGGGCTCCCACCCGCGTCCGGTGCCCGCCCTGGGCTACTCTCGACACGAGGAGGCGCGCGCTCCCTTTACGCGCCGGCACGCTTCGGTGCCTTTCGGTGGCTGCTGAAGTCTGTCTCCGTCAGCATTAACTCGAGTGTAGCGTGTTTGTTGCCATTATCGTAGAAATCCAGGGGTGGACTGCACAGGGGTGGCTGTAGAAAAGCTCTTAACATTCTTATTCCGAGAGTATTTGCTGACCACCAGAGTGTAGTCAGCTGTATACAGCAAATACATTGCATGTACACTGGATGATCCAGGATGGATCTCAGAACATGAGAAGGTGAACTTATTGGCCAGGAGAGTTGATTCCCGTGGATCCCACTCTGTTTTGAATTCAGTGTGTTAGAAACTGTAACCATTGACTACTGGGGTCCTGGTCAGGATTTTACCGCACATTTAAGACGCAACCCTATTTGGAAATCTGATGATCCTGCTGGAGCGTGCGCACTACCGTGCGTGCATTGCTGCCCAAGAGCAGGAGGCACGGGGGGGCCATGTGGTAGTTGCCTGAACCCTAAAGAGCTGGAGCCCACTGAGGGACTGTAACCCAGTGGAGGAGAAAGACGTGAGTAGTAAGAGGCCTGGAGGAGTCCTTCTGATGTCCAGGCCCTCAGGGCTATCTAGTGGGAGTCTGGGAAGCAAAGAGTGAAACAGATTTGTACATAAGTTATGATGGCTCCAAACTGTAATACTCAACGTTTAACCTTCCTGGACTTCAGCTTACTCACCTGTGAAAATGCTGAGTCTTCCATTCCTTCCAATCCTAAAGACCTAACTTGAAAAACCTGTTTGTAACCTGTTTCTTACTGAGAATAGCCTAAAGAATAAGGTAATACTACTTTTGTTCATATTGTGTATGAATTAATGGCTTATCCATGTTTTCAACTCTCAGCACCATTTGGTAGAAACTTAATTAGCAAAATAAAGAGCTTTTTTTCAAGGTGTTCACCCAAGATTATTTTATGGTGCAGTCTTATTTCTTCCTTTTGACTACTTCATATGTGTATGCTAAGATCAGACCTTAAATTTTACAGAAAGAAAAACCCTCCCTCTAGAATCCCAAGATTCAGGAACCCTGTATGTTTGGCTTTCCCCTTGCCTGTCTTCAAGAAAACACCTGCTTAGTAAACTGCTGTTTGAATCAGGTGAATGTGGAACACAAACTTCTGTGGGCCCATGTTTTTCTATTCCATACTTGATTAAGCTATTAGCTTTCCTAATTGTTACCTTGTGGAGACCAACTTGAACCTGATTCTACTTCCCTCCATGATCTGAAGCAGAGTGCCAGTTTTAAGTATCAGATCCTTTCCAGGCTGCTTGAGATGAAGGCTGATTCAGATGGCAAGATGGTTAAACTCTGCTCTTCTTTCACTCAGTTCTTAGAGCAGAAGTATGGCTACTATCACTGCAAGGACTGCAATATCCGTTGGGAAAGTGCCTATGTGTGGTGTGTACAAGGCACTAACAAGGTAAGCGATGCCCTGTCACCAGCGTCATCCCGACAAAAGGTTCAGGAGGGTTTGGACTTTAAGTTTTTCCTTTGTCCCATCAGGTTTACTACAAGCAGTTTTGCCGAACATGCCAGAAGTCTTATAACCCTTACCGAGTGGAGGATATCACCTGCCAAGTAAATTGAATGTTTGCATTTTATGCGTGAACTAGATAGTGATGAGAAGGTTTAGGAGTAGGTTCTTGAATATATCTCCTAAGAGAGCCTAGATTCCCAATGACCTGAGGTTTTGATTCCTTTCCGGAAGGAGTTGTAGAAATAATCCTCAACTGGGAAGCCAGGTCTCAGTGTTGTTTCCTCCTGCTCTTGTCGTGTGAACATCTCTGGAGACTGTTGTCTCATTTGCAATGTAAAAGAATGTTTGCTTTACTTGACACAGTCCAGTTCAGGAGAGAGTAAATTTAAAGAACAGATTACCTTTCAACATGAGGTAGTAGAGGCTGACGATTTTATGCAAATACATTTCATGAAGCATGTACCCAAGTTACAAGTATTTAGTAAAAATTGAGTTTTTCAAAAGTTTTCTGCTTTGCCTTAGTTCAGAAAGGAATTTGTTTTAAAGTAAACCTAAGTTGCATGGCTTTATCAGGTTAAGTGGTAACAGGTTGCTTGTTAACTGAGCACTGCCTTGTGATAACGGGCTGTGATAATCAAAGAGGGAAGAAGGAACTAGGCTGTTAAACCACACCGCTAGTGGACCTTGACTTGCCAGTTGAGACTGCCTAATCAATGCCCTTCTCTTTGAGAGTAGAGCAAGTTCTAAAGTAGAGAGGAATCTGACAAGGAAATCAAACTTACTAACAGCTCTGCTCTTGGCCTAGCAGCTGTTGTTCTGCCTTCTGCCTCAACAGAAAGGAATTTGTTTTAAAGTAAACCTAAGTTGCATGGCTTTATCAGGTTAAGTGGTAACAGGTTGCTTGTTAACTGAGCACTGCCTTGTGATAACGGGCTGTGATAATCAAAGAGGGAAGAAGGAACTAGGCTGTTAAACCACACCGCTAGTGGACCTTGACTTGCCAGTTGAGACTGCCTAATCAATGCCCTTCTCTTTGAGAGTAGAGCAAGTTCTAAAGTAGAGAGGAATCTGACAAGGAAATCAAACTTACTAACAGCTCTGCTCTTGGCCTAGCAGCTGCTGTTCTGCCTTCTGCCTCAGCTTGAGGTCCTTTGCAGCAGGGAGAGGGCCAAGGTCAGCCACAGGTGACAGGCCTGCTACTAGCTCCTGGCCTCACACCTTCACTTTTGTCGTCAGACTCCCCTCTCCTACCTAGTGGCTCTCCACCCTGGCATCAAACATAGGAAAAGGTTTCCTCTTAAACGTCTTCAGAAGAAGCTTCACAATTCAGAATCGAATCCTATGCAAAATGGGAGCAGGAGTGCATGACGGAGCGCTCGGTTCCTCCCATTCCTGTCCTTGCAGAGAGAACCTTGCTTAGTGTGCATTCAGTTAGTATTTGAATGGACTAGGGAAACAACTTTGAAGTTCCAGGACATCACCAAGGGTTTATCTTCTGTATGCATGTCTCACTTTGATTTCTTTCAGAATTGTAAACAGACTAGATGCTCCTGCCCAGTGAAACTTCGCCATGTGGACCCCAAAAGGCCCCACCGTCAAGATTTGTGTGGGAGATGCAAAGGCAAACGCCTATCCTGTGACAGCACTTTCAGTTTCAAATATATCATTTAAGTGAATGTGGGGGGAAAAAACCCCCAAAAAGCCGTGGTCCTGCTGAATGTGTGCTGGTGGCCCAGACAAGTGAGCTGAGCTTTTTTCCCCTCATGTCCCTCCTCTTCTGCTGCTCCCTTGAAATACTTCGTGAAAGGCTGTTTGGCAAAACTGTAAAATAAAAGCATTGCAAAACAGTTGATACACTGCATAAAATCCGTAGGAGAGCCTGTCTTAACAGTCTGTGCCTGTTACTTTAGTATTTGTCCATTGCTTATGGAGCAGCCAGGCTCTGAGTTAGGCTAGTCACTGCTTGACAGTATGAAGGGACTCACCGATGGGATGTTTATTGCTTGTAGGTCTGATGCCTATAAGAAATTAATTGAACAAAAAAGCCATCTATTAAAATGAGCATTCTTCTGCAGGAGGTGAAGGCAGAGCTAGGCCTTGATGTTTGAGGGGATCCAGATTATCTCAGTGTAGGAGGTGCTGAGGGACAAAGGCTGTGAGAACCTGACTTGCTGACAACGTCACAGATACAGAACAGATGTGGACTGAAACGGGTGGGGGGGAGCTGAGGGCAGTTTTTAGATGTTAAATAACTTCGAATGAACTTCAGTTGGTAATGGAACATTAAAAAAGATAGGTCTCCTAAATGTATTTAAAGATGAAGTTAGAGGCAGCTGCCTTTGTCGTTGTGGACTTGCAGTACTGTAGGTGGAAAGTGTTCGGCACCATTTAACACTATCCTAACTGCCTAATAGCTTTCTACCAGATTACCAAGGAAACACCGAGACCCTGGAGCATTAGGTGGGGGTGGGGTACGGCAGGAGGGATTCTAATAAAATCAGAGTTGAGAGCTATTGGTTTCCTGGTTACAGAAACATAATTGGAACCAGGTGCTAATTATGCCTTCCAAATTTCTAACCATCCCACTTTAGTTAACACTTACTACCTTGGAGCAACCATGTAGATAGTCTGTTAAACATCTGGGATGTTTGTATATAGACAAATATGGGGAGTAAAACTAAAATTAATTTGAAGTCTCTAGAACTTTTGATAGTCAGGGGAAAGCCTCTAACCCCATGGCCTGGTGTTTGTAAAAATGTAGATTCTTAGGCTTCTGTTCCTACTGAATCACTACCTGGAGGTGAAGTGTTTAATAAGCACCCCAGATGTTGCTTATGTAATCAAAGTGTGAAAACAATTGAGTCAGCCCTGCAGTTCCCACGGAGAAACATGGCTGTGGCCTTTGCCCTGATAAAGCTTCCAGTGTAGTAGTGGGTGTATGCCCATTAATTTCTGCACAAAACTTCTGCTATGCTCTATGTAAGAGCCACTTAGGACCTAGTAGAAAACAAAAGGGATCTGACTTGCGGAGGGAAGAGAAGGCTTGCCTGAAAAATTGACACTGCAGCTGAGCTGAAGTTTGGAGGAGCTGAATTAGGCGAAGAGGGAAAGAAAGAACTTTTCCAGACTAGGCTAACGTGCAAAGGCCCAGTGGTAGAGAAAGCCAGGAGGCCCCAGTGGCAGAATACACCGGAGGACAGGGGTGGGTGTGCAGGCTGGCATCACCGGCGGGCCCAGGCTGGGGCAACTGGTCCTCACGTGTCATCAGTGAGGATCCACTGAAAGGCTTTAAAGCCGTGGTGGAGCGTTAGTGATAGATTCACCTTTTAAAAAAATCACTCTGGCAATACCATGTGTGCTCATAAACCCGTAAGGAGTCTTGCAAAGATCAAATGGCAGTGGGGCCAAAGAGAAATGCAGGACGAGGACCATAAGGTGTGGGTGAAGGTGATGAGTTTTGTGTTAATGTTGTTAACTCATCACGAGGTCACTGGTAGGTACAGGGATAGGAAACCAGTCTGACTTACATGGCATTGAAGAGGTACATATTTACTCTAGGCATCTGATGAACAAATGAGGAACAATAGAAACGAGCCCTACAGCGAGCTCTAGGACAAATTAAATGGTTATTAATATGGCTATTACTCATTCTTTAGGCTTAACATTGCCATTAATTTTCCCAATAGCGCAGTTAACCCTATTTTACAGTTGAGCAAAGCCAGGATCAGAGTTATGTTTTACTTAGTGGCCATTCAGAAACTGAACAAAGTGGTATAAGAACTCGTGATGAGAGTTATGGTCAGAACATTCTGGCAATGAAACACTATCAAACTGGATGTATAATTAGAGGTTTATGTGATTTTTCTGAGAGACTGAGAGGCTAGAAGGAAATACCCCAGAATGCTATTCTCTTTGGGTATCAAGGGAAGTGATTGTAGTTTTGTTCGTATTTCTTACATTTGCTAAAGTGACAGTTTTGGAATTTTGAAAATTTAAAAATGCCATAAAGTACAACTATACTGATGTTGGTTCTTATCTCCTCTTGTATAGATTATGCTGGTGGATAAGCAGTTCTTGGCGACCAAAAGGAGGGATGCTCGCCCTGGCTCTGGTGAGTGTCTTCTGAATTTATGATGGACTGTTGTGGGGGTGGGGGACACCACACCCTCCCCATCTTACATTACTAAAAGTAATAATATGTTCCAAATCATGTCAACCTTTGGAGAAACCACAGTATCTCATGTTATTGTATAGACTTACTATTTAAAAATGATAAATTTAGCAGGCAAAAGAAAAAGGTTGTAAATGAACAAAAACTGGGCTCTGATTGAAACTAAATAAGGTGTTTAATAAATTAAGCATTTGATATATTTTGTTAATGAATGCACACTTTGGATCCAGAGGACAAGGAGCATCAAAGTATAGGTTTTAAGAAAATCTGATTTGCAGAGGGAAATCCTAATGATTTTATATCTGCATCTTGCTTTCTGTAGGTGTATTCATCTTTATTACATTATTAATAGACTTAGTTATATATGAATAGGAAAATGAAATTTCAAATGTTTGGAAGGTTTGGGTAATTAGTCAATTGAACTAAATGTGTTCTCCCCTTTTGAAGGACATTTTTTTTTTTTTTTTCCAGAAATAGTCAAGGCAACATTTGAAAAGTTCCTTAATGAGGCACACTATAATCATTCATCCTTTCTTAAAATACAACACAGACCAACAGCTACAATGCTTTTTATTTTAACANTTTTTTTTTTTTTTTTCCAGAAATAGTCAAGGCAACATTTGAAAAGTTCCTTAATGAGGCACACTATAATCATTCATCCTTTCTTAAAATACAACACAGACCAACAGCTACAATGCTTTTTATTTTAACAAAAAGGATATAAGGAGGTTGAGAAAAATAGGGGATGGTGAGATAGGATGTAAAGTGTGGTGTGTCTCCAGACACCACTGCTCTCTTCCTGCCCCACACCCAGAAGTCATTAAATAATTTAAAGGACACCATTTACAGTACCAGAACACCATCAAAATAATTGTTTTTATCAGGGTCAAAAAATACAGTGATTATGAATGTGCTGTGACCAGTTACAGAATTTTATAGGTAACATAACTCTAGTCAGCAGTCCAATGGCGTGCGCGGTGCCCTCAGTTAATGCACTTGAGCATAATTACATTTCTGGCAGGGTCCGCACGGCCAAGAAAAGGCAAAGCTAAGCATTTCATTTCTACATTCTAAACTCTGGAATCCCAGAGCCCAGTTTAAAAGAAAAGTCACAGTGGATAAGAGATGCGTATAAAAAATACAAGGTGTTCCTTTCAAATCAGAGGAATTTGTGGACTACATTCATTTCTTTTACAAAATGCTATTTTTAAAAAAAGGACAGAGAAATCCAGTCCATGTTATGCTGCAAACTTGGACCATGAATAAGTGTATTGCATGTTTTGGTTAAGTCAGTCTTCAGGCTTCCTTTCATCTTCCCCCGCAGCCCCGGGTTCCTTAAGGGTGAAACATGTGCGTCCTGCATAAACATACACAAATGCATGTGCACCTCTCTTCTTGAATTCTGCAGACTTTCAGTGCCTGCAAGTCACGTATTCTACCATCAATGACCAGTTTTTTTCTTTAGCTTTGTACACCTCTTCTTGTATAACAGTGCATTGCACAAATGTACAAGAAAATACCAGTTTTAATCTATACAGTTTCTATAATAATTATGGAGTAAAATAAGTTAACTTTTCTAATGAGAAGCGCTGACGGGCAGCATACATCTTTATTGTACATTTTAAAGTCTCCGCAGGCATCTACTTTGGTTAGTTATCAACAATTGTAACATAAGCACTGATCAGAGAACTGAGCAGCATTCCAATAACGTTAACAGATATATTATTTCTTTTCGAAATACTGGGAAAGCCCAGTTTTAAAATATTATTAAAATGTCCTAACATTTACACACTATGAAGAGTTAGATCTAATAAAATAAATTTTTTCAAAAATAATCTTGCAGTGCTCTTTTAGGCATGCTCTGAGACGTTATCACCAAACACCCATACCTTGAAAATATGACTATCACATATGCACACATCTCAGCTCACACACACACACACACACACAATTCCTTATACAGACCAAAAGAACAAAACACCCACGCCCTTATCCCACATATTGGAAAAAAAAAAAATCAATGGTTTTTGCAAATAAGTCTTTCTGTGTCTATCCGAATGAATGTTCTTCATGTAGATGATTAAGCATCATTGTTGATTATGCTTGTGACTGCTAGAAACCCAAGCAGCTCTGCAGGTTTTCAGCTAAAATGAACCAGCCTCGATTTCAGCCTCATTTTACCTGCTTTCCAATGTCTCAGTATTAGAGGCCATTATTGCAGACATTCTTAGAGTTCTTTTCTTTCTCCAGAAAGTACTATATTTGTATGCATCACTTTTAGCCCTTTTCTTTTCACGTAGGTAAAGTCATTTAAAAAATTCTTTCTTTATACGCTTATTGTGGGAGGTATTGGCAGCTGTTAAGATGATTAGTTTTTTTCCCTTCAGATGTGGTTCTGACATTCTTTTTTACCTTGAGAAAGTTTGACATTAGCTACACTGGGGTTGTGGATGCTGCCAGAAAAAGTCGTCAGTGAACTGCAAGGGTCCATAAAAGGTGCTTGTTAATATTCTTAATCATCTTCAGTTCAGTCTTTTCCTGAATGCCTGAAGTTTCTCAAAGTCCAGTGCTCACCAAATTTCCAATTGGTTTGGCCTGTGCGAGGAGCTGGTATGACTGCACCGTGCGTAGAGACTCTCTTATTTCTAGGTTAAGTTCCATCAGTTTGTAGTTGGCTTCCGACATGTCCAGGTCAGAGCCTATGACTGCAAAGCTTCCCGTCTGGCCCAGCGTCTGGTGGTGGAAATAGATGTGTAACAGCGTCTGGACAGGGGCGTCTTCACAGCTGCCAAAGATGTCATTGGGCCAGAGAGATCTGAAAGCACATAGTATTTGTAAGTCCTGAGAGTCACAGCAGTCATTCCAGATTAAGTACTTTTAGGTTAATACTTACAAAAAGTAATTTCCTTATGAATCACTGAGGATTTTAACAAATAAAATGTTTTAACATTTTAACAAATATTACTGAAAGTAGCACAGAGAATGAACAAAGTCTAAAATTGGTGTCATTGCATTGATAAGGGTACAAAATAAGGTCATGTTTTGCTTGCACAAAGATTGAGACATCAAGTTGAAAACCCAAACTCCATCATAAATTTCCAGTTAGGTGTAAAGGCATCTCCTATAAATCCCTTCACATTTTACCTGAAAGCTTTGACTTGTGCTACAGCTGATATAAATTCCTTATTTTTCAAAGTTTCAATTAAAGAATGAATGGCAGTTTCTATAGTAGTTTGTGCAGCTTTGGAAATGTCAATTTCTTCGTTTTCTGAGGCAGACTCAGCTTCTTTGAGGATACTTTCCAACTGGGCAAGTTCCTCTGACATGTTGAAGACCTAAAAGAAATAAATATACCTTAAAAGGATCAAATTTGTCTATTCAGTAACAATACTGAGTACTTACTTAGCTGTGAAATGACATCTGATGATGGTAATATTTTCTCTTCAAGATTATTTTCAGTTGTTAAACTTAGGACAGTTAATATTTCAAGTTTTCTATTCAGCTGGAATAATTTCAGCTGCCAAACAGTCTTTAGATACTCTTGATAAAACAACAGGTTATCTTAAATGTAATAAATGTTATCAATACATTGTCATCAGTAAAACAATAGGTTGTTTATATTGGTCTAAATTTTAACATGTGATAACATGTTATACATACTTCATCTTGGATAGTAAAAATACATTTATATTATTGTTTTGTAACATAAGGCCTGAAATTCTGGGAGGATCATGAAAAAAAATTGACAGTAATGAGATGCCTTTATATTTTAAAGGGTTATTTCTCCAAGGTATTTTATATAAACTGGTATGTATGTATTTTTTTTTTAAAGTAAATTTAGAAAATGCAGTGATTTCCCTGGTGATAGTTCTGGTACCACTGGTTGGCAAGAGGGAAAGATTCTAAAGCCCCTACCTTTGAATCTATTCATGCTATGATTTCTAATACTCGCAGTGTTCTTGACGTGTTTATTTTTGTGTGAGTTACTAGAACTATAGAAATACTACATGGACAAGATGTTAGGGGGTTTCATAATACAATTTTGTCTTTATTGAATTGACGTGCTTCACTTGATTTTTGATTACAGATGATCTATTGCTGCTATTGCGAACTTTAAGGTCTCAAACCTTTTAAGATTGCTGGATATCTGCTTTCAGATTTACTAACTGGTCCTAAAATAGCACATCATTTCAAAAACTGGTAATACTTAACTAGGCGGGGAGAAAGACCCACTAGCCACTCTCCATAAGTGACTTTCGACCTTAGCACTCCTACAAGGAAATAAGTATGAATGTATTTTAATTTTGTATGATCAGTTACTAATGCCTAGTACAACTGAATATTTACCTCTGCTTCATTTTTTATTGTGTTGACTTGGTTGATAAGTTTACAGTAGGCTTGGAACAGAAGCAGCAGTTGAAAATGCAATTTGTATAACCTTCGACAGAGCTCCAATTCCTAGAAATAAATAACACCATGTTAAATTTAGGTGTTATTTTCCATATTTGACGAGACAACAAAGTTCCAATAAAAATTTATAAGTAAATATTTTAAATTGTTCTGAGATTTATCTTTCTGCAGTAAGCAAGTTAATATGGTATGAAGTTGATGAAACACAGATGAAAGATGCTCTGAAGACTGGGATTAAAATAAAAATGTAAAGATTACTGGTTACATAGTTCATTTTTAGTGTGATACATTTTCACATTAGACAAATAGTTTTTGAGCAGGCAATAAATAGAATTGAAGTTCAAAAGGATTTACTAGAACTTAAAACTTTAACTTCATAATGAAAATAATTTACAAATTCATATACTCTTGCTACACTGAGATATACATCTCACTGCATTTATCAACAAGTGCTTGATAAAGCAAAAAGTAAAACTGGATAACCTCTCATCTAAAAAGTAAGAATAAAGTTTGCTTTTTAAATTCCTTTTTCTAAATAAAAATTTTTATAATCTCACTGAAACAAGACAAATTAAAAAATGCACTTGGATTATTAAAATTAAGAAATTTAAAAGGAGGTTCATTAGAGATGTGTAAAAAGGCAACTGCTAGTTGTACATATTATAAAACCTCATTATCTTTGTAGGACTAAAACATTTCGTGGATTAGGGCTATGCAGAACTAAAGCGCACACTACTCTTAAAGCAGTCCATGATAAAACATTGCTAGGTCACAAATGGCAAATGAAACCAGTTTGTCTGACATGGATAAGTAGTCTATAAATTAAGACAGGTCACTTACTGCTAGAATTTCCATTTGCTAAGCAAGAAGGTGATCAGGTCACAAAAAATACAAAGGAAGAAAAAGACCAAGAATTAGTGTAAGAAATCATTTTAACTAGGGTCACAGATGTCCCAGGCAAACTGAAGAACATTTAATTACACCCCAAAGAAAAATTTATGGTGCCATTTCCAGAATAAAGTTTTTTAGACATTTCTATAACAATCCAGGGTGTTTTTCACTCTTTGCCAAATAACAGCTAAATTACATTTAGGCTATAGTTTATTTCTTGTGCAAAGGCTACAAAGAACAAAAACTAGTGTGGGATGCTGGGAAGTTGGCTACTGAAAGTGGTCATCTATCTGGGTTTTTATAGCCTTAAAAAAGCTAAATGTAACATTTGTTAGGAAANAAGTAAATTTAGAAAATGCAGTGATTTCCCTGGTGATAGTTCTGGTACCACTGGTTGGCAAGAGGGAAAGATTCTAAAGCCCCTACCTTTGAATCTATTCATGCTATGATTTCTAATACTCGCAGTGTTCTTGATGTGTTTATTTTTGTGTGAGTTACTAGAACTATAGAAATACTACATGGACAAGATGTTAGGGGGTTTCATAATACAATTTTGTCTTTATTGAATTGACGTGCTTCACTTGATGTTTGATTACAGATGATCTATTGCTGCTATTGCGAACTTTAAGGTCTCAAACCTTTTAAGATTGCTGGATATCTGCTTTCAGATTTACTAACTGGTCCTAAAATAGCACATCATTTCAAAAACTGGTAATACTTAACTAGGCGGGGAGAAAGACCCACTAGCCACTCTCCATAAGTGACTTTCGACCTTAGCACTCCTACAAGGAAATAAGTATGAATGTATTTTAATTTTGTATGATCAGTTACTAATGCCTAGTACAACTGAATATTTACCTCTGCTTCATTTTTTATTGTGTTGACTTGGTTGATAAGTTTACAGTAGGCTTGGAACAGAAGCAGCAGTTGAAAATGCAATTTGTATAACCTTCGACAGAGCTCCAATTCCTAGAAATAAATAACACCATGTTAAATTTAGGTGTTATTTTCCATATTTGACGAGACAACAAAGTTCCAATAAAAATTTATAAGTAAATATTTTAAATTGTTCTGAGATTTATCTTTCTGCAGTAAGCAAGTTAATATGGTATGAAGTTGATGAAACACAGATGAAAGATGCTCTGAAGACTGGGATTAAAATAAAAATGTAAAGATTACTGGTTACATAGTTCATTTTTAGTGTGATACATTTTCACATTAGACAAATAGTTTTTGAGCAGGCAATAAATAGAATTGAAGTTCAAAAGGATTTACTAGAACTTAAAACTTTAACTTCATAATGAAAATAATTTACAAATTCATATACTCTTGCTACACTGAGATATACATCTCACTGCATTTATCAACAAGTGCTTGATAAAGCAAAAAGTAAAACTGGATAACCTCTCATCTAAAAAGTAAGAATAAAGTTTGCTTTTTAAATTCCTTTTTCTAAATAAAAATTTTTATAATCTCACTGAAACAAGACAAATTAAAAAATGCACTTGGATTATTAAAATNTACATCTCACTGCATTTATCAACAAGTGCTTGATAAAGCAAAAAGTAAAACTGGATAACCTCTCATCTAAAAAGTAAGAATAAAGTTTGCTTTTTAAATTCCTTTTTCTAAATAAAAATTTTTATAATCTCACTGAAACAAGACAAATTAAAAAATGCACTTGGATTATTAAAATTAAGAAATTTAAAAGGAGGTTCATTAGAGATGTGTAAAAAGGCAACTGCTAGTTGTACATATTATAAAACCTCATTATCTTTGTAGGACTAAAACATTTCGTGGATTAGGGCTATGCAGAACTAAAGCGCACACTACTCTTAAAGCAGTCCATGATAAAACATTGCTAGGTCACAAATGGCAAATGAAACCAGTTTGTCTGACATGGATAAGTAGTCTATAAATTAAGACAGGTCACTTACTGCTAGAATTTCCATTTGCTAAGCAAGAAGGTGATCAGGTCACAAAAAATACAAAGGAAGAAAAAGACCAAGAATTAGTGTAAGAAATCATTTTAACTAGGGTCACAGATGTCCCAGGCAAACTGAAGAACATTTAATTACACCCCAAAGAAAAATTTATGGTGCCATTTCCAGAATAAAGTTTTTTAGACATTTCTATAACAATCCAGGGTGTTTTTCACTCTTTGCCAAATAACAGCTAAATTACATTTAGGCTATAGTTTATTTCTTGTGCAAAGGCTACAAAGAACAAAAACTAGTGTGGGATGCTGGGAAGTTGGCTACTGAAAGTGGTCATCTATCTGGGTTTTTATAGCCTTAAAAAAGCTAAATGTAACATTTGTTAGGAAAGTGGAACACTTCCAATTACAATAAGAAATGAGTTACTCCTACTTCTCAGAAGAGAACTGGCATATAATTTTATATAATAAGTATCTGCCCATGAGAATATTACCTCTGACACGGCTTGGCTTGTTCTGGCTTTCTTACCCTTTGCTGTGTACTTAAATCATAAGTTACCATAATTAGCACTGAATCAGAAGGTAAAATATCGAGAGCAGTTGTGTGTTTTAAACTGCATTTCAAATGAAGTTTACTAAACCTCAGAAATTTAACCCAAGTAGGTTTGAATCAAACATCCAGCTTATGGAATATTTAAAAATTATTACATGAAAATATCTACAGCAACTTAGACCTGGTCTCATTAAAGGAGAATAATTACTTCTAATTAAAACAGCAATCATCATATGTAAATATTGCTTTTGAAATATTCAGAAGTCCCTTTTGAAATCTGCTTTTCTAAATAGTTTCCTCTGAAGCACTGTTTATATAACATTTATTGCTATCAATTTAAAAGGGATTTGCTCAGCACAGGTGAACTTTAGCTGTGAACTACTTACCATAAATTACGTGGTCATTCTGTGAATGTTAGTTGAGCACAATCCAATGTCAAATATTAGCATATCTAAATTTCTGAGGTTTTACTTCATACAGTTTTGTATGGAAACTATGAATTTTAAGTATATTTTCATTTCTATTAACATAAAACTGACTCCATACACATATATCCATAGCATCCACTTTAGGATGTAATGGAAAAGATATCACTGATAAAGTTTATAATGATCACAATTATAGGAAATAACAAACATAATTTCTTAGTTTTGAATTATTAGATCACACAAAATGTTAACACTGTACCTTTAAAAGTAAGTATTGCTTTTGAGTATGTTGAAATTTGCATATATACAATCCTTTCATTTATCTTTAATATTTATTGAGTGCTTATTAGGCAATTGACTATACTGGTATATAGGAACAGACAGTACATGAAAGTGAAAGTGAAGTCACTCAGTCGTGTCCGACTCTTTGCGACCCCATGGACTGTAGCCCACCAAGCTCCTCCATCCATGGAATTCTCCAGGCAAGAACACTGGAGTGGGGTGCCATTTCCTTCTCCAGGGGATCTTTCCGACCCAGGGATCGAACCCAGGTCTCCCACATTGCAGGGAGACGCTTTAACCTCTGAGCCACCAGTACATAATGTTGCATAAAAAGAGACCTCTCCTCTCAAGGAGCTGAATGTGAAAGGAGAGCTAAGATATAAATGGAAGGCTTAAATGTAAAGAGTCTTCACTTTTTACTCAGTAGAGAACCTCAAGCTATTTTAATTGACATAGACTTCTGAGATGGAACTCCTTGTCATCAGGTAGAAGGGATACAAGAATACTTAGTCTAACCATCTAATTTATATATGAGAAAAGCAGTCTGTTCCTTGTTTAAGCCATAGTGGCAAACACAGAACCAAAGGATCTAATTCTAGTCTGAGATTAACCCCTTATCTTGCCCTGTTTCTTTCTTTACACAGATGACATAATTTCTTTATGACAGAGCAGGATTCGGAGTCAGCCTTGCTAGGTTTGAATCTTAATCCTATTTACTTACTGATTCTAGATAAATTAGCTTCTTTGAGCCTCAATTTTAATTTGCATATATATTTTCTCCTTATTTGTTTAAAAATATTTATTGATTGCTTATTATTTATCCTTATCTCATAATGGGAATAATTATAGCATCTACTAGATGAAATTGTATGGGTAGAGATAATGAGTATGAAATGCTCAGCACAATGCCTGGCAAATAGTTAACATTTAGTGAGCGTATACTGCTATTTTCTCAACATTTCAGTTTTGTAAAACTTCAGATTTTTATTATAGTACTACAGTAACTTTTATGACAGTCTGACATTGTAAAAGATTAGAATTCTGATGTCAAATCCAGAGGCTATTAATTGATTAATGCATGTTCCCCCCATAAAGTTATACTTCTATTAAAATAATTGGTAGGTCTTAATTTTATCCTCATTTAATATATGTGTTATATATGTGCACTCTTCTTTATATTACTGTTTTTTTCACTGAATTTTACTAGCAAAAACCATAACTTATCCAACCAGAATTTCATCTTTGGAAGGACTAACATGAATGTATTATTCCAGTTTGCTTTCTTGACCAATTTATCTGTAGAATACTAATGCAGAATGAAAAAATTTTTAAAGAGGCAGACTCTAAAAGTCAACCTGGACTATCCAGATATTCATCGAGCTTATCTATTGAATGTTATTAAGTTTCAATCACAAGCTGGTCGTTCATTTTTATTAAAGTGAGTTTTTCATTACTAAGCCAACATTCCACTGAATCTAACATTTACAAAGAGTGTTCTGATAACAAAAATGAAAAATGTTACACAAATATTCTTTATTTTTAGGAATAGCAAATAAGGACATTTGAGCATATGCATTATTTTACCTGATACAGAAATATAGCAAGACTAAGAATAAGAAACTTACTTGTGCATCTGTGTTTATCCTATACATGTCTTCTTTGGCACCAAATGTCCTCTTACAATTGTCTAACCACTGAAGAAATAAGTAACAGTAAAATTTTAATACAGTAATTGCATAGTACACAATGAAACTGGTACTGTAACAGCCTGCACATACAGAACAAAAATCTTAAAAAAGTGAATTTGAATTTCTAGGATTGGTTGTAGACACAGACTTTGATCTCCACTTGAGCAGAATCATTTGTATGCAACAAACCCAAGCAGAGGATGCTGTCTATGTGGCAACGTGTACACACTGGGGACAGTTTATTAATGGAAACACAATCAGCTGTCTTCTATTCCAGGGACTTGTGGTGCTCCATTTCAGTAAAGAATATTCATTTTTGTAGATTTTACTGGAAATCTTCACAGCCTATACTCGACCTGTATCTAATGTAAGATGGAGAAATGAAAAGTGGGCTTCCCCTCTTGTCAGTTTAATAAAGGCAACTTAGAATTAACCAGGTCTGTTCGTTTATCAGAAGTGTAATTCTCAGAAGACTGTCACTTTTAATTAGTGAAACAGAAACTAAAATCCATTTAAAATCTTGTTTTTTTTTTCCTTCCTTTTTGGACAGCAATGTATGAACAAATGTATTATCTCCAAAGAGATACTGGTTGCAGTAGCCAAATGTGATTTTCCTTATCCAGGGCCTAGTCCTAAAGATGGATATTTATTTAAGGTAACTTTTCCTTGGCCAGATAAAAAGAAAATAACAGTACTGTGGTTTAGTGGGGAAAAACACTGGATTCATAGAATTTCTAAGCTGAAGTGAAAGCTAAAAGCCTTCAAGCTAAGCACTTAGGTTTTGACAGTTTGATATTAATAATCAATTCTTTTACCTTCCTGGCTCTTTCTTATGTGACAGACTAAACATAATAAAATTATAATATAATATATAATAATATCAAATATATAATATGAATTACATTTGAAATTATATATATGAAACTAGGATATTTTTCATTAGGACTTTGAGAAAAACCACGAGCTACATTGTTTATTCTTTGAAAATATTTCATTATTAGACATTTGAAATTCTCAGTTGTAGCTTAACGGTCTACATGCAAAGAATGAAAATTAGGTGTCTCGGTTGTTTCAAAACAGTCTCTTTGACCTTCTGTCCCTTGTATCCCAGCCCCTCAGCCTGGCTGGGCCCTTAGGCTCTGTGCTTGACAGCAGGTCAGAAGAAAAACATGTTAAGCTTCCGTAGTGAGATATAGCTGCTGGCAGCCACTGTCAAAAGCCAGTCAGCAGATTTCCATCAACAAAATTCAGCTGACCTCTATCGTGGAATTTGCACGTGGATGTCCGCTCACACGAAATGTGGGCGTGCCTATGTGCCTCATCATCAACATCACAAGTCTAGCCCAGTGTGTCCAGTATGCTGGTGAAAAAAATGTTTAATTGCGTATTCTTACTAAATATATCTTTTTACACTGTATGCCTATGATATGGCATGGGGGGGAGGGCACTATTCAACATAATTCTGGTTTGTATTCTGTTACAAGACAAGCCCCAACCCTACTGTGCTGTGGCTGCACACTGGCCTGAAAAGTACAGGTCCACACCTTCCTGGTCAGTGTATTCAAAACACAATAGACAGTCTGTGTACAGAATAACCTCCAGTTCACAGGTTAATCGGTCTTCCTATCATGGATTTTTTTTTTTTTTTAATTCGGGGCTCAAATGTTAAAAATTAACTGGAGAGGTTTGGCATCTGGGTGTGATGGAGTAGCTTATGTAAGGCCTGTTCTCGAAGGATAACTATGGAAGTTGAAAAAGAACTAGGAAGTCAAAAGAACTGATAATATTAGTAAATATCAAACTGTCATATTTAGGGAGTTAAAGAAAAGTATCAAGAGAGCCCTACTTTGATTCGAGCATTATTCTAGGGGATTTGCTCATTCCTGTCCATGGGCTCAGAAGCTGAACTAGTGGCCTATAGTTTCACTGGGCTGGGAAAGCAGGGCTGTCACAGATCCTGGAGAAGAGAGAGCTGCAGAGGAGGCAGCCCAGCAGTCCGTGTGCACTTTCCGCTTGGCGCATTCGTTCCTATGTTTATCATGTGCAGGAGGAGAGAGGCTAAGAAAGCCAGCAGTGACATCTGGGAGGCTGAACAGGTAAACAGAGGCTTTTTGGTCTTATGGTGCTGGGAGACAAAAACTGTTCGCTTCCAGCCCAGAGAGCGGGTCCTGATGAATACCCCAGGCTTTCACTTTTGTGATTCTTAGAAGCCTCAAGGAATATACAAGACTGTATTGATACAACTAAAAAACTATTCCGTTCAGTTGCTCAGTCATGTCCGACTCTTTGTGACCCCATGAATTGCAGCACGCCAGGCCTCCCTGTACATCACCAACTCCCAGAGTTCACTCAAACTCAAGTCCATCGAGTCGGTGATGCCATCCAGCCAAAAAACTATTAGATGGGCAAAAACTGAAGAATGAAAAATAGCTGTTTGATAGAAAAGAAGAAAGGAAGCAAAGGAAGGGATAGGATAAAAAATAGTGACATGATTGCTTATGAAGGAATCAAATTCATTTTTCTCTTCCATACAAGTATTTTAACTGATTCAGCACAATTTTCTGAAAAGAACATTCTTGTCCCACTATATTGCAACAGTACCTCTGCTGTAAATTATGATTTGGTCTTACTGGCTGTAGGTCAGAAGTGACCTCTTCTTGGAAATCATAGATTTGGGTTGCATCCATTCTCTGTTAGACCTACATGACTTTGGGAAGTCTCTTTAATTGCCAGTACTTTTATTTATACTATAATCCCTCCTTTGGTTACTAATTATTTGTTACTAATTATTTACATAAAGCACAAAGCCTTCTATTCCTAAATATTCCTATCCAAAATATGTAAAGAATAAGAACCAGGTTTTACATTTCATTCTTCATAGGCCTTTACATGTGATAGATATTTAGTAATTACTAAGGAAAGATCGGCTTCCTAGGGAAAAAATACCTGTCTGCAGTTTGTGTGTAAACGAGAACCATTTTTTTCCTTTAAGTTTTTCTGCCCCTGCCAGTTGAAAACAGCATACTGGATTTGCCCTCAGGGAACAGAACTGCTGGCTGTGTCTTGCAGGGCCAGGCTGGAGTTAGACAGGCAGTATCTATAGTCTACTACATGCTCATTTCTCCCTTTGCTTGCCCATGTACACATACACATCACAGGAAAAAGATCACCAGTTCGTCACAAGTGGCGGGCTTTCTGGACCACAATTTCATATGCATTGCTCAGGGAAATACTGCTTTTATATTCCTACTTGCAATGTTGACAGCAGCTATACAGTCTCCAGACAGAAGCTTTTTATAAAGCGAATTTTCCATTGTGTTCTAAGGCTCTTAGAAGGCCAGTTTCTAAAAGCTGAAGATAGGAATTAACTGGACGGGCAGTTCCAAGTTCCCCACCATTCTCAGCATAACCCTGAGGCAAGTAGTAAGAGGTCCTGTTTTCCTCTCAGCTATTCTGCCAGGTTAGCGTGTCTAATGTCACAAGTAACTATTTTTTTTTTTTAACATTGTAAAAAGGGACTGACCTGCTCAGCTGCTTCTTTTTTGGCATTGTAAGTATCCAGGTGTTCCTGCAGCTCCAAAACACTGAACTTTAGTGTTTCTAGCAAATCACAGGACATCAGCTGTCAAATCAGAAACACATTGATCCAGATCACTATTTCTGATCACAATCCTGAGACCAAAAACTTTGGGGTTATGGGTTAGTGAATTTTCAAGCCAAGTTAAGCCAGCATCCCCTACTGTCCAATGTCCTGTACTAAGGACTGACCTTTCAGTGAAACAGAGGAGTGCGGTGTGGTTTCAGGAATGTCAGAAAGGATAAGCATGCCTTCTAATGCTTTCAAAACCTGGCTCAGGCAAAAGTGGCATGTCTCACCACTGTATACCTTAACAGTAATACACTTGAAGCTTTTTAAACTGTAATTCTTTAACTGTCTTAATACATAATCTATGAATGTGCTTGGAGACAAGTGGAGAAGACCAGGGAGCTCTGGGTTCTTCATGGTGGGGGGTGGGGGATGGAGGTGGTGGAAGTGTGTCTAGCCCTCTCCTATGAGCTTTGATTCAGGAATTGGGGAAAAGTACGCATCTCTAAGCATGATTCTTTAGCTTTCCTATCCATGACTATGAAAGGTGAGGGCAGGAAGAGGCCAGAATCAGAAACAGTCACAAGTCATTGCATCTAGTACATGGGAACTACATTTTGCTAGATATTTATAATCAAGTTGAAAATACGAACCTTTAGACTTTAAAATTCTGAATTACCTTTAAAAAAGACTATTTACTAAGTGATGCCATTCCAATTAACTTTTTATGATAAAGCAAGCCTCATGTAAAAACTTACTGTTTCAGCATCCACAAAGACTGTTGGGCATTCTGAACACATCATCATCACTTCCAATGAGCTTTTAAATTTGGCACCAATGCGCTGTAGACTCTCACCAAGAAAGCTGACTGCCTCATTAGTTATGTCCCCAAACTTTCTTTGAATTGACTGTGGAGAAAATATAAGAAAATGTATTTCATATGAAAGCCTTTCTTAATCTTTAGTTAAAAAAGCATAATTTATAATTAGAGCAATCTTCTATTTTAAAACTATGATTGTAGTGATATCTGCAGAACCCTAAAATATCAATCTATAAATCCTTATTTTTAGGCACTTCTTTAGGAAACATGATAATTTCTAAAAATGATCAAAGATTTATTGTATAGTATTCCTGAAAAAAGAAACTAATGATACATGCTATTTGTCTCCCCATTCCTAAGATTTTTTTCATTAGGAAAGAGAGGAGTACATGCTAGATAGTGCTGGAAATAAAGCCCTCACGTGCGTGAGGAATTAGATCTTCCCAAGTTAAATTCTACCAAATGGAACTTTCAGTAAAGTAGTAAAACTATCTACTTGGAAAGTTTACTCTCCTGCTGACTTGAACTGAAGCCATCAAAATGCACCAAGGGCAGTATCTTCTCAAAACTCAAGAATATTCATTCACATAAAACCATCAGGGCCTAAACCATAGTGAACATGGAATGAATCAGATGCTATACCAACAATGTAATTACTATACAAATACTTGGATGTGTACCTACATGAATATGTGTAGCACCATTAGGTGTCATTATGATTAATTTAAAACAAAGTATAAGCCACAGTCTCACGCATGGAGAAATTTGTATCTCTGGAAAGAAAAGAATATAAATAGAAAACCAAGTAGCAATGCAAAACTACAAAATTAAGTAAATAAGTGCTCCAGTTAATAAGCACTGAAGAACTTTCAGGAGAGAAAGACTGAAGGCTGGGAAAACTTCAGTGAGATTATGTACCGAGCTGGGTCTTCTGTGCAAAATTTGCTTAGGTGGGGTGGAAATGTGGCAGGTAGTTGGGAAAATAATGACTTAAATGTCAGCCTTGGTTTCCCTAACTACAGAATGCTAAAAATACATTACATAGGTCTGTTGTAAGAATTACTTACTGTAAAACATTTAGCCTAGTGCCTTACATGTTAGCTCATATTACTTTCAGGGATGGAAGCAGCCTTGGTTAAAAATTTTAACGTCCCCACACAGTAATGAAAGTGCCAATGAATTGAACAGTTTATGATAGATTGTCTTATGATAGTGACTGAAAGCTCCTTAAAGGCAGGAACCCTCCTTTATATTTCTTTGGTGTCCCTGAGGGTGTCTAGCATATTCCGGAATTTGATCAAATGTTATTTTGACGTTTTACTCTAATTACCTTAGGGGAAGTATCTGTACTAGTCACTGTGTAATGTCGTAGCAGTGCGACAATGTCAGGGTAAATTTAAATTATCACTATCTTAGGAAAATAAAAAAACTTCAAAGGAAACTAGTGAGAATATTAAGATTTGAGATACTGATTTTAGATAAAACCCCGTAACTTTATCAGATAACCGAAATACGAATTCAGAAGTCTCCAACCTTACTGACCTGAAACAGCCTAGAAAACACATGAAAAGTAAACACTGCACAGGACCCATCGGTGTCAGACAGCATCTGATTCACGTGGCAGCGCCAGGCTTCCTCGTCGTCGTCATATGCTACTGGCTGGAAAGCGGCTATGATGGCAGAGAGAAACGGTGATGGCAGGGGTGACGTCTGCACTTCCGGAAAACCATCTTGTTCTTCTTCATCTTGACTGTTAACACATACATAGTCATCATCATAGTATCTTAAAGGAATACGCTCAATTAAAATACTTTAAGTCATCTAACATTATGTCTTACATACGTACACATACTGATTCCGAAAATGGGCGACCACCTAAATTTTGTGAGCAAGCATGAATAAGCAGATTCTCATCCTGTTCTTTCTAGCATCTTGTTCTTTCTTAGCATCTTTGGATTTAGAAATCTAATTTCATACAACCACCTTAAAACAATCCTACAATGGGGCTTCCCAGGTGGCTCAATGGGTAAAGAATCCACCTGAAATGCAGGGGAGACACAGAAGACGTGGGTTCAATCCCTGGGTCAGGAAGATCCCCTGGAGGAGGGCATGGCAACCCAGTCCAATATTCTTGCTTGAAGAATCCCATGGACAGAGGAGCCTGGCAGGCTACATTCCATGGGGTTGCAAAGAGTCAGACATGTCTGAAGTGATTCAGCAATCCTACAATATATCAAGGCTATGGAATAATTTCAGTAACTTCTATGACTAATATAGACTAGAATGACTTCATTTTAAATGGTCAATTTCATAGGCTTTTTATTTGAACAGGCCCAGATTGGGAATCATGCTATTTTTAAAGTTTCTGTCATATACTTTTGTGTCAAGGGCTATATATTAGGTGCCTTACATGGGCTGTTTTCATTCAATCTTCACAGAAAGTCTATGACAGTTAAGTACTAGTATTATCCTGATTTTTACCAGTGAAGGACAAAAGTTCAGTGAGGTTAAATGATGCACCTAGGCTGCTGGGTAGGAAATTTACAGAGCCAGAATACGAGGCCAGTTCTACGGGACCAAACCCAGTATTATAAAGCCATGACGCATGCTATGTGCCTAGCAGTGTGGCAGTAACAGATCTGACTGAGAAATAGAAGATCTGGCCTTTTTTTTTTTTTAAGGAATCTATAATCCCCAGAGTCAGATAATATATACACACAAATATAAGACAATGAAAAAAAAGGGAGGGATATATGGTATTTGGGTTGAGCATTCTATAAAGAAAACGTGTGACCCTGGGTCTTGAAGAAGTGTTTGGAGTCAGACTCCATAAAGAAATGTGTTACTCAAGGTCTTAAAATTGTATATTTCACAATACAGGCCTCCACAAGGCCATTCAGAAATTACGGAGCAATTCATATAGAAGAGAGGGATCTGAAATGACTGGGGAGAAAAGGTCAAAAGGAAGCAGACATGTGAAGTGAAAACTTAAATTCTACCTCAGAAAGTTTAATTTTTAAGATGTCACTATGGTGACTGATTTTAAGAAAGTGTATCCTGTAACCCTGAGTAGATACACCTCTGTATTTACTAAGGACGTTCTACTTATTGTTTCGTCTTTAGTACTCGGCCAAAGTCAACTCTCTTGTCTGCAGCCTTTCAGAAAGCCAGATATCTGAGTATCTATCCCTGCGTCATTCTCTGAGTTCATGTATCATCAGTGAGTGAGTGAGTACATAGGCTACTGTCATGGCCAAGTCAGTGACATGAACAACAAGTGTCACCAGGATCCTTTGTTAATATCTGAGTGTCCACTTTCAAATACAGGTGAGCATTCTAGATATACTGAGAGTGAAACACCTCCTTATGTGCTGTATATGTTAAAACCCTGTTATCACTTGTATAAATAAAAAGCTTTTATTGTAGGAGTAAAACTCTGATACACTTGATCACTAAATATTAAATTTTATATGACCTTCAAACTGGTGAATAGGGAAATAGACACACTGACAGTCAGTCCCATCACTTCACGGGAAATAGACGGGGAAACGGGAAACAGTGTCAGACTTTATTTTTGGGGGCTCCAAAATCACTGCAGATGGTGATTGCAGCTGTGAAATTAAAAGACACTTACTCCTTGGAAGGAAAGTTATGACCAACCTAGACAGCATATTAAGAAGCAGAGACATTACTTTC